>PIJE02000286.1:287743-298272 GCA_002895965.2 Coryphaenoides rupestris | reverse complement strand
ATGAGGCACACAATTTATTTTTCACTTTTAGATGGGTAAATTATGTTACAAATAGGCCTAGACAAGACAATTTCATTGGTTAACCCTAACCCTAACCCTTGGTAAGATTATAACATCTTAACATTTTTTAATAATTGTTTCTATGTGTTATTGTTACTGGTGCATTCTGGTCAGATTTAATTATATTCTTTATGAAAATGGTATTGGACAAAACATGACACTCGTGAAGTCTTGTTCAGTTGTCTTTCATGATGTAGTATAAGAAGCATTTTCTCAATGTAGGGATTGGAAAACTAAGATGGTATTTTTTAAGCTTTGTGTCATACCTTGGCAATGATAAATGCTTAAACAAGCATGAAGAAAATAATGTTGTCTTCAGCATGAATGATACTCCAAGCAAACATTTAACCACATCGTAAAAGTATCACAGTAGGCTAATGTCACAGAGCATTGGCACTTGAATAAAATAAAGAAACTTGGAGACAGATTGGGGAGAAATCAGACTTGCGTTTACTCGTCACGTTCAGGTGTAGGGAATACAGGTACACCCGCGAGAGCACAGGAATGCACTTTCGGACTATGGAAAGCCCAGAGGGGATAAAATACATCCATACTAATCTATACACCAAGTCTGTTACATACGTCCCCCCCCTTCAAGAATAAACGTCCCCATTTACAACAACAAAACCCCACCAAAGGAACAAAAAATTCTGTGCAAAACCACATATTCAGATAAGGCACTCACGTTGGAAATCACATAGGCAACAACCGGACATCTTCAAATAGACACGTTCACCTAACAGACACTCAACCATAACAACAATCAACAGCAATTAACATTACTTTCTCTACTCGTCTCCCAGTACATAACTCATATTTTTGTCTTTTTTATATATATACTTTTTTTTTTAATTCAGTACATAACAAAACCATCCAGATGTCCAGGGGGCCTCAGCGCTCTACCCTGTCTGCTTCTGACAGTGGCAGGCACCCCTGTGACCCCTGTCGAACATGGCCCTTCAGCCACCTCAGACAGTCCATCCTGGTCAGGACAAACTGTTTAATTTCCCCAGGTCTTTCATTTTAAACCTCTCAGTGAGCATCACTTTGACATTTTTCACAACCTCCTCATTGTTAGCAGCAATTATCAGGTCATCAACCCACACAATCAAAATCACTTTTTCATTTTCTTTTTCCCTTGTGTATTGGCAGTTATCAGCAGGATTTTGATCAAAACCGTTTTCAGTGAGATATGCATGCAACAGAGAATTCCAGTTTCGGCCTGACTGCTTGAGACCATATAAGGACTTCTCTAATTTGCATACTAGCTTCTCTCCTGTTTTTGACTTTTTCTCATAACCTTCAGGTTGTTCGAGATAGACCTCACAGTCAATTGGTGCGTGCAGGTATGCGGTTGTCACATCCATTTGATGTAAAACTAGATCTTCCTGCACTGCTTTTTGCATGACTACTCTGACAGTTGTCATGTCAGCAGTAGGCGAGAATGTTTCCTCATAATCGATGCCTTGTTTTTGGCTATAACCTTTTGCAACAAATCTTGCTTTATACTTATCTGACCCATCCGTATTACTCTTGAGTGTATACACCCACCTACCCCCCACTGCCTTTTTGCCTGGTGGCAACTGGGTGATTTTGAATGTATCATTCTCTTTTAGTGACTGCATTTCATCATTCATTGCACTTATCCACTGCCGTGACCTGGTTGATCGTATGGCATCCTGATAATTTTGTGGTATGTCGCAAACTGCTCTATAACATGAGTCTACACAAGTTACCAGCCTGTCTGCTGTGTCTTCCATGTCATATTCCTGTAGGTGCACAGGCCTTCTCCTAGCTCTAGGTGGGTTCTTTCTTCCCTGACCCCCAGCGCTAGACTGTTCACCTTCAATCTCAGAAACAGAAACATCATCTTGAACACTTTGACCTGATGCATTTCCCATTTTTTCATCATCATTTTCCTCATTGTCAAGGACCCTGGGGTGTACCTCTCTGTCCTGATACTCAGTGTGTGGTCCATGTGTTTGTGTTTCTTTTTCGTTGACTGTCTTGTTTGTGAATTTCACTAGCCTGTGTTTTTGGACCTTTTCTGTGTCTGGATAATACACAAGATAAGCTGGGCTGTTCTTGTCGTACCCGATAAAACGACCCTGCTCACATCTAGGATCTAACTTCCCTTTCTCTTGTGTGTATGCAAAGCACACAGATCCGAATTTCTGAAGTTTGGACATGTCTGGCTTCTTGCCTGTGAGCATCTCATAAGGTGTTTTCTTTGTGCGTTTACTGTAGCACCTGTTTCGCACATAGGCAGCTGTCTGTACAGCATAATTCCACATTTTGTCTGGTAGTTTACTATCAAAAAGCATACACCTGCCCATCTCATAGAGGGTTCTCCAACTTCTCTCTGCCGTGCCATTTTGGTGAGGCGAATAGGGTGCAGATGTCTCGTGCTTAATCTTATTTTTGGTTAACAGTGCTTTGAATTCCTTGCTCGTAAATTCAGTACCATTATCCGAGCGTAGACATTTAACTTCCCCAAAAGGGGCGGAGTCTGCTAAGAACCTCTCTGTGGCATGTACTGCATCACTTTTGCATTTGAGAAAATATACAGTCATGGCACCTGAATAGTCGTCCGTAAAGGACTGTGCATATTTGTGACCTTCTAAGCTTGGGGTTCTCATAGGACCGGCTAAATCAGTATGGACCAGTTGTAAGGGCTCTGTAGCCTTTCTGTCTGGCTCTCTATTTCTTGTCTGTGTGAATTTACCCTTTGCACATATTTCACACAGCTGTGCTGGCCTGGCTGCACTGCCTCTGATTTCCATACCTCTTACCACACCCATTAATTTTTGTACATCCTCATAATTGCAGTGACCCAATATTTCATGCCAGGTTTGCATGTCGTGGCACATATTGCATTTATCAACATTTTTCTGAACAGTTGGTAAGTAAAACAGATTACCACTCTCATGGAAGTCAAACCTGTCCCCTTTCTTGGTGATCATGTGGCTGTCTCCCTTCTTGAATGTCACTGTCGCTCCACCGTTTGTTGCCCTTGCCACTGAGAAGATGTCGTGTGGGTAGGTTGGCATATACAGTGCCTCCTGTAGCTGCGCTCTTTGTTGTCGTCCCTCGTTGTCTAGCAGATAGATCAGCGCCGTCCCTCTGCGTTGCGCCATCCCACTGCACTTGGTCCCATCCGCCAGCTCGATAGAATGGGTGTCGGGCTGGAATGTGTTGTCAAAGCTCTTGAACTTGGCGATGTCGTTCACAATATGAGATGTCGCTCCGGCGTCCACCATTATCCCTTTCTTCTTCACGTTGACAGATGGCCTCTCGTTGGTTGCATGCTTGGCCATGAAACATTGATCCCCGTCGTCGATGTCCTCCTCTTCTTCTGCAACTTTTCTGGCTCCGTCTTTTCCCTTTTTCCTGCATAGAGACTCTGCGTGTGTGTTGCTTTTGCAGTGACTGCACCACACTTTCTTGGTACACCTGGTTCTGATATGTCCTTTTTCTCCACATTTGTAACACGTCAGAGTGGCTTCCCCTTCCTTCCAGTGTGTCTTGGTGCCTTGTTTGCTTTGCTTTGTGCTAGTCTTCATCATGGTCTTCATCACGCTGTCTGCAGGTCCGGTTGTCCTCATCTTCTCAGATTCTTCATAGACCCTCAGTCTTCTCTTGAAGTCCTTGAATGTCACGTTGTCCTCATTTTGTGTAACGTGGACAGCCAGTGGTCTGAATGAGTCTGGCAGTCCATTCAAAATGGTGGCTACAAGCAGCCCGTCACTCATGTTCTCTCCTGCATCACGAAGAGCTGCAATTATATTCTCAGCCCTTATCATATAATCAGTCACAGTCTCATTCCCTTCCATTTGTATGGTGGTCAATGAAGTGTACAGGTTTAGAATCCTGGGCTTGCTTTTTCCAGAGTAATGTTCTCTTAATAATTTCAAGGCTTTCCTTCCATCATCGGCGGCGTCATGTCTTATCAATGATAGGCTCTTATCATCTAGTGCATTCACTAGTTGAGCATAACAATCTGCATTCTTCGCTGGATCTGCAGCTATGGCAGCCTCGCCAGCGGGCTCTCTCAAAATGGTGTCTTTCAGCTTCAGAATGTGTAAACGGCTAAGGAATCGCGTTTCCCATAGATCATACTTATCTTCTGTTCCATCAAAGACAATCTGCTGTTGTAGCGTTCCTGCTCCGGCCATTTTCACTTTTATTCTTTTTATAGTTCGCAATCTCCAAGACGTTGCTCAGGCTGTGGCTTGTAGAGTCCTCAATTTTCGCGGGAGTCTCTCGGCGCCATCTTTATCCAGGCTCGTCTAGTAGCTTCTCTTGGCTAACAGTTCTTCTTACTTCTGTTACCTTGTTGTTGCTCTAGACTTGCGTTCCTGGGCCCATAACCTGATGAGCTTAGTGCGTTGCGGTGGAGATGTAATCGAACTCTCATCAGACACATTTTATCTTTAGCCTTGTAGGCATATTTATTATATCGACAGGCGGGAGTAACGCAACGTGCTGCCACTCTCCTCGGCACCGTCACATGGAACAACTCAGACACCGGAACAGGTAGTGTAGGTGTCAGGTAACACAGAGGTAAAGTCAACACTGCCCTCTAATGGACACGATGAGTAAGGGCGTACAATAATACTACACTTAACAATCCGTCACGTCATGTGTCAGAAAGGGTCAGAAGCGACGGCAGGTTATCTGGCTCTTTATCCATTTGCTCTGTCTCTACGAAGTCCTCCGACGACGTGCAGGCCCCTGAGTCAGACTGTGGGCCCGGTGTAGTCGAATCTGACGGCGCTGAGTGAATGGTGTTAATCCCCACTACGATGTCGGTGTGGCCCGTGTTCACGTCGGCCGGGCAGTCTCTCTCAGGCCGCCGAGAGAGCGCGTCAGCATTCATGTGACGTTGGCCATCTTTGTGTGTTATATGCCCCTGTAAGGGGGTATATAGAAGCAAATGAAACAAGACGATGTTGCAGGCTTCAAGTCCAATGTATAATGTAAATACAAACATATTAAACAAACGTCACTGTCTGCACAACATTTCAAAACAATGCACAACACTATAGAAAAGAGATGCATCTCCTCCAAATAAATCACAATAACATAAGTACAAACTATTTGTATAATATAGGGTTGCACGCAGCATCTATATCCATATATGTATACACATATCCATATATACATATATCCACACACATATACATCCACATATCCACATGTACAGTTGTGGTCAAAAGTTTACATGTATGTCATGGCAGTCCAGAGTTTCCAATAATTTCTACAACTCTTATTTTTCTGTGATAGAGTGATTGGAGCACATATTTCTTTGTCACAAAAAACATTCATGAAGTTTGGTTCTTTTATGAATTTGTTATGGGGTCGACTGAAAATGTGATGAAATCTGCAGGGTCCAAAATATACATAGAGCAACATGAATTATCAATTTAGGTGAAGTTGTGTCAATGAAATTAGCTTTGTGGCCTCTTAACTTCTTGTGAGTTATTATGATTGACTACAGCTGGTGACTTCTCTGAGCCCATTTAAATATGACTCATTTAATACAATCATGAGACTCAGCCACTAAGGAGAGAACACGCGGTCTCTCCACAGTGGTGAAGGGGAGTGAGGTGTATGAACGTCAGGTGCCTTATCATTATATTCTGCATATATTTTATATTATTCCGTCCTTGTGTGTTGGAGACCTGTACCGTTGGACCCGTTCTTAATAAATGGTCTAACTGAATTGCATTGTGTCGTCTGCCGTTGCTGTCCGGAGCACCCACCTGGCCTACACCACCCCACCTACCTTCGTTACAACATGACATTAAGAATATTGCACATGATGATGAGAGGAGATGAGCGGTAGTATTGCAGGTAATATTTAGAGATAACATGACATTAATAAGAATAATATAGCACATGATGTTGAGAATATTGCACATGATGTTGGGCAGTAATATTAATATTACTTAATATTACCTCTCGTGGTCCAATGGGGGAACCGCAACATCTCTCTTGAGAAACACTCTACTCAGTGTTTGCATTGGTCACTTACTTGGTATATTTAGACATTCAACAGATAAAGAGAAAGAAAGAGAGATGCAAAAGTGCAGCATAAGACTCTCAGTCGAGCCTGTAACCACCAGAACACCTATGGCACAGGAGCAAACATTCAAGAATAGAATACACACAGATACCATGGGAATGATTTCCACTAAAACGACACGGGAACAAACACAAAAACACTAACGGCACAAGGACAAACATTCTCAAATTGAATAATAGGCCTCAAGGCTCAAATCATTCAGATACTTATGTTCTTATGCTAGATACCTCTGTCAACCTAGCAATTATGAGCAATTGATTGTTCTATTAACCCAGCAATTATGAATGCTTGAAACCTGTTCTATTCTAATCTTTATTCACCACTAGCGATATAGTGCTGCCTCTCTTTCGACAAATGTACTTCCTCGTAAGTTACTTTGGTGTGTGTCGCACATTGTTGTCTCTCATTGAAATATCTATACACACAAATACCCTGAGAATTAATTCCTCAGGTGCTCCCATGAACAGGAAGGACAATAAATATGAAAAAAATCAACTGCACTTGGATGAAACAATGTTTCTCAAATGGGGGTATGTGTGCCCCTAGGGGTACTTTGAAGGATTGCAGGGCGTACTTGGAACAACAACTAAAGTTTGGTATAATATTGGCTATAATGAACAATTGTAAAATAATTCCACCTTAAGAAAACGAATGAACTAATCCCTTTAATACATTTGGTAAATCTGAGTCATAACATAGTAACAAGCTCTGGCAATCTTTCCAATAAGAGCACATCACTGTTAAACTTTAAAGGGGTATTTGGCTGAACAAATATCTTTGTAAAAAAAATGTTTGAGAACAATTGGAAGTACAGCTTTCACTGTTAGTAGTGAATGGGTTCCTTGCTCGGAGCTCTCAACGTGTGCACAACGTTGGGGTGCGGCCGCAGGGTGTGCCATCATCATGACATGCGCTCTACCTCCAGTGAAAACACCCACTCAGCCGTCACTTAGCAACACTCCCTGTTTGCCCCTGTAACTAGTAACACTGGTAGGCCACATAGTTGAGCCCTGACCAAATAGTTGCAGTGCAGCGGTGCTCACAAGCAGTGGAGAGGAAAGGGAACGGTTAGGCCGGGTGGGGGCGGGCCGAGGGTCAGGGTTGGGGGGGCGGAGAGAGAAAAAAGAACATAATAAACATTCCTAAATGATCTTGCAACTTCAGGGCAGGAAGAAGGGGGATGAAAGAGTCTGTGCTAAAAAAGAAAGAAACAAAGAAAGAAAGAAGAAGGACAGAGATAAAGAAAAAAAGAACAAGCAAAAGAAAGGAAGAACGAATGACCAAAAGAAAGAAACTAACAACCTAACGAAAACAAAATATAGCCACAAAAGGCCTCTGGCTCAAAAAGTAGGAGCAAAGTAGGCATAGTAGACATAAAACCAGACGAACCATAAAGAGAAGTAGAGAAGTAAAGAAAGAAGGAAGGAAGGAAAAAGAAGGTTTCATGAACTATGTCTCCGCCTCTTCTGTTATCACCCTCCACCAATGTTGAAAGCAGCCGCAATGAAAAAGGCTCTTGTGGAAAAAACCTTCTCATGGGCCTGCTGTATCCTGCTGGACTCAGACTGCACACAGTTTGCCCAGAGCTCTCGCTCCTGTTTACTTGAATCATGAAATCAGGAGCAGAATATGCAAACCGTTGGTTGTTTCAAAAGCACATGGGGCACAACTACGTGTTTCCAAACCAGCGTGACGTGGATCGGACGAGTACTGTTGTATGTGTGTCACATGGTTGAGTGTTGATGTGCAATGTGCGGGGTGTGTCCCTACAAGACAACGCTGAGAATTCCTTCCCAGTGATAACAGGCAGGGTGGATCTCTCCACTCTGATGTAGGGGTCTTACGTAATCCTACCTGGCGCTATCGTCGCCAGAGGGCATGTGCCAACAACACACCCTGTGGACTTTTAACGAAAACTGATAAGCCTGAGCCAATTGCACAAGACTCAAACGGTTACTCGCCTGTTTATGACTATTTTCTGTCAGCGTTGATCCATGGACACAAGTTAATCATGCCACACCTTTCGGCTATTAAACACATTGAACGGGTACAGACCTGGCATCCCACCAAGGCAGCATACTCAGTAAGCTCATGCTACACACATCCTCCACATAACACCAAGTTATAATATAATAGCATAATCATGGCTTCATACACATACACATTCATATACAATAGTGCATATACAATAACCAATCACCAAGACATCACTGTTTTTTGTGGTGTGGGGGGTTTTATTTTACCATTTTGCAAAAAACGAAAACAAGACATTTGAAATGTAGGACAATTCTATTCTTCTATTTCCTCCTCCTCCGATTATGATGATGATGATGATGGAGTTTCACTTCTTTGTGGTGCGCAGTTGGCAGTTATAACACTGCTCGCAGGCGATAGAGAGTCCAACCACCAGAGATACAAACTCCTCAAAGTTCACCTCGCCGTCACCATTGGCGTCCAGGTCGTGCATGATCCTGTCCACCGCGGCAGGGTCCTTCTGAGACTGAAGGGGGTGAAGAAGCAATAGAAAAGAAGTACAAGAAGAGTGTTAGAATAGTCAATGTCAGACCGCAACGGTTGCCATGGTGTGGGAGGAGGTGTAACATGGGGTTCCTATCTACCCCCGTTACATTGGCCAGGGTTAAGTCAGTCAGTGGTTAAAAATGGTCGAAGGTCGAGAGCTGGCGATGTTGACGAGTACAGGTGTATACATTGGGTGTACGTAAACGATTGTTTATGGTTATTTACGGCAATCACCGATATCTATTATCCATTTCTTGTCCATCGGCCAGTTCCCCGATAGGCTGGCCGTAGCAAATATTCGGGTACACTATAGCCCCGGGAACCACATGGCTTTTAAATAGCCGTGTTTGCTCTGACCTTGAGGAAGCTGGACAACTCGTTCTCCATCAGTTCTCTCAGCTCCTTGCGGTTCAGGGTGCCGGCCTTGCCCCCCTTGGACGCGTAGTTGTGGAACACGACGATGAGGGACTCCATGGCTGTCTCGAGTTGTGAAGGCATGGTGATCACTGGTTGCTCTGCGGCGGCGGGGGAGGAGCAGGAGCAGGAGCAGGGGAAAACAACCGAGAGTGAGGGACCGCTACCGGCGTGTCGACGAGTGCAAAGACCCTCGAAAACGTGTGAGAGGCTACATACAACGAGCACGGACAAGCAGAACATTACATGACGCAGACGTGATAGACTATGGTATGAACTTCGGGAGTTGACATTTCATGGCATGATCGTAGTGCGAGTGTTAATACATGTTGAATACAACAACTAAAGAGGACTCACTAAAAGACAACTTTTCGTGTGTGTAGCTACATGTCCACAGTCTGCCCCCCAAATTCCACAGCCTGCCACACCCTCTAACTTACTTCGTTTTGGTGTAGGCTACACGTGTGGGTATAAAATATATTATATATATATAATATGTTTTAATATATACTATGTTTTAATATATTAAAACATAGTATCATGCCAAATAGCGACGTGCGTTTTAAAGGGTTAAACATGCGGAGATCATTTAGCTGCCTATAGCCTATACTTTGATAGATGACAGGAGGCTCAGGCTGCCTGTGATGGAAATTGGATACTATTTCAACCATTCAAGGATGAGTCTTGAATTGTGCATTTAACAAGCATAGGGAAAACAGGCAACATTATGAATATGAATATGAATATGAATACAAAAACACAAGTACTGTAGTTCATAGACTATAACGCTTCCCCTTTCTTTTTTTCTTTTTCTAACAAATACTAATCCGACACCTAAACTCACAGAGATATTAAACCGCAATACCCGCAGGCGGACTGAAGGCAGACAGACGAGCAGTCAAGTCGGCTACAGTCGGCTACAGTAGGCGACCAATGGCAGACGCGCTTACCTGGGAGGACCGAGGAGAAGACTGCGTGTGTGCGTGTGTGTGTGTGTGTGTGTGTTACTTGCAGGAGTTCGGAAGTTCGAGGAGGGCGACTTTATAGACAGGCGCCGCCCTTCAGCAGCGCGGTGTGGAGTCGAACACATGAAGCAATGATCTCAATTCAATTCGATGTAAAGATCTTTATTGACATGGGAAACGTACATGTACGTTGCCAAAGCGAGTGGTAAATGAAAACCAAAACCAAAACAAATCTAATTTACAATTGTCGATTTACAATGATGTACAATTGCAGATATATCGAGATCAAAGAAAGGTAATAATAATAATAATAATAATAATTCAAATTTATTGAGCGCATTTCTAGAACCCAAAGCGCTGAGGATCAGTTAAAAAAAACGAACAAACAAAAAAACTATAAAAGTGTACACAAAGCTGCAATATTGCAATCAAATGTATAAATATGAGTTTCTAAAGTATACTTATAAAGAACTAAATATATA
>PIJE02000286.1:260000-286851 GCA_002895965.2 Coryphaenoides rupestris | reverse complement strand
TGTGTGT
This sequence comes from Coryphaenoides rupestris, assembly GCA_002895965.2. Classification (NCBI taxonomy): domain Eukaryota; kingdom Metazoa; phylum Chordata; class Actinopteri; order Gadiformes; family Macrouridae; genus Coryphaenoides; species Coryphaenoides rupestris. The sequence continues at coordinate 286,844 of PIJE02000286.1, read as the reverse complement.
GTGTGTGTGTGTGTGTGTGTGTGTGTGTGTGTGTGTGTGTGTGTGTGTGTGTGTGTGTGTGTGTGTGTGTGTGTTTGTGTGTGTGTGTGCGTGTGCATGTGCGTGTGTGTGGTGTACCGGAATATCGGACATCTTGTCTGTTCCCAAGGGGACGGCCTGCTGTGCTGCTGCTGACTCATAAAACACCGTCTCATCTGTTACCGATGGCCGCTGGGCCACACACACACAAACACACGCACACACTTGTCTTAATGACCACGACTGGATTGGTTATTAACATTATTATTAATATGAATATTAATATTGTTACTATTATTGTTTGTTCGGTAGGTTAAAGAATCAGAGAAGCATGTTGCAGTCATGGTACCTTCTTAACGTCTCCTGTTGTCTCCAGGTCCACTCTGTGCATGTTCTTGCTGGGAAGAATCCAAGGACACACAAATTACTGTTATAATTACTGTTCACTAACTGTTCCTGTATTGCATCGTTAATATGTACACACACACACACAAACACACACACACACACACACACACACACACACACATACTGTATATATAGATTATACGTGACCATTATATAGATATAGAGATAGACAGAGATACTTGATCATTATATAGATATAGAGATAGGTACACCTGATCATTATATAGATATAAGTAGATATACCAGATAATTATACAGATCTATCTTTCGATATACCTGATCATTATATAGATATAGAGTTAGTTAGATACACCTGATCATGATATAGATATAGAGTTAGTTAGATATACATTATCATTATATAGATATAGAGTGAGAAATACCTGATCATTATATAGATATAGTTAGTTAGATATACCTGATCAGTATATAGATAGAGTTAGTTAGATATACCTGATCATTATATAGATATAGAGTTAGATAGATACACCTGATCATTATATAGATATAGAGTTAGTTAGATATACATTATCATTATATAGATATAGAGTGAGAAATACCTAATTATTATATAGATATAGAGTTAGTTAGATATACCTGATCAGTATATAGATAGAGTTAGTTAGATATACCTGATCATTATATAGATATAGAGTTAGTTAGATATACCTGATCATGATGGCCACTGTGAGTGTGATGAGCGCGGCGGACACGCCCACTGCAGACGCCAGGGCGATGGCCTTTAAACGACCTGCCCACCCGACAGAAAGGTACAGATTACTCGTGTGTGTGTGTGTGTGTGTGTGTGTGTGTGTGAGTGTGAGTGAGAGTGAGAGTGTGAGTGTGACGTGTGTGAGAGTGAGAGTGAGTTATTGTACAAGTGTGCAATTGTAGTGTCTCAATCACTTCTCTGAGAGTGTACGTCTTGTTTTTCGTCGTCGGGAAAATCGCTAAAAATACTTCTATGAATATTGAATGACTGGCTTAACCTTGCCGTTAACAGCCGTGCGAAGGGAAGATAGCAGTGTGGGCGGGTCGAGCAATCAGCAGTCAAAACACAGGCGGGGCGAGAATCGAGACGACGCATTTGTGTGCCGCTCGCCTGTTCTTAATCTCCCGCCGCCGCTGCCGCTGCCTTGCCTCAGATCCGTCGTCTAGACTTTGCTGTAATTTTCCACAACAACATTTCCCCGGCAACCCCCGCTTTTGCCATGCTCACGGTGAGGGAAGAGTTTTGCGTCACCCTGACTCACAGCATAACAACACGATGAGACAGGAGACCGTGCAGTATATCTACTAGCGCTGCCGCTACTGCTGCTAATGCTGCTGCTGCTGCCCAGAGAGGACAGAAGCTTTCGTCATCATGCCGTGTGCCTCCACATTCTGTCATTCCTCTTACATCGTCTCAGACACTATGAGGACGAGGTCAGGTTTATAGAGAGAGGGGGGGGGGAACACGTTGAGTCCAGTCAACTTTATTTGTATAGCCCTCAATCACGGTTACAGTCTCACAGGGCTTCACAGACCGTACTTTACACATTACGGGGGTCGTTACACGTGTATTAAGCGATGTAACAACCTGGAACAGTATGTACTTAATAAGCCTGGCGCTACACAGCGGGGTTAGGGGAAAGGCTTCCAGTCAGGACGTGACTTTTAACGTTGCGGACGACTTTGGCAGTACCAGCGTCAGTCTTGCCTTGTTGTCTGGTCTGTGGTCCGCGCCAGGCGACTGGGAGCATGCTGGGGTACACACATGAACACTCTTTACGCAACACTCTCTCACGCAGATTGTCAAAAATCTGAACCCACTCTCGGTTTGATCCCCTTTCCTTCCTCAGGACCTTACATCCCATTGTCCGCACCTGTTGACCTCAAAACCCATTGGGCGTTCCTGATCACAAATCTCATTGGCTGTTGCCACAACGTAATCGGCCATCTCAGTTTCAATACACCCCCCCCTATTGCGCACATTGTGCCCGAGTTGCATGTCTTGAGACCCCTCCACACTACACGACAATCAGAGCCCACTTCATACCAGTTGGTACAGTCCAGGCTAGATAGGCTGGCAGACTGATCTATCAGTCTACTGGTTCTGGCTGGACACGCCCACTCCCACTTGTGATGTCACTAGAGGGCAGTCATGTGACCATTTTTGAACTCGCTTTTAATGGCTAATCACACTCGATGAGTTAAAAAAGCGCAGAAAGAGAATAGAAACACAGATGAGGCTAAGTGACGGATCCGAACCCACCTTTGACTCGGACCGTGAGCACAGGAGAGCTGTGGGCTCCGATGCGGTTGCGGGCCTCGCAGTAGTACTGCCCGCTCTCCCCTGGACCCACCTCAGAGAAGGTGTAGGTAGGGCCAGCCCTGGCTCCCCACACTGGGGGGGGGGGGGGGGGGCGACATACCATCAGGGTTAAAGGAGATATATACCTCCAGGTGTGAGCGTGATTAGCCGTTCCAAGCGGTTTCAAAAACCGGTGTCATCTCTGGTTTTTGACATCACAAGTGGGAGTGTCCACCTAGAAGTATGCTGGATAGATCAGCCTACCAGCCTACCCAGTGGACTGTAGCAACTGGTTGGCTGATCTATCCACCATACATCTGGGTGAACACTACCACTTGTGATGTCAAGTGGGGCCATTCCAACCGGTTTTTGAAACCACTTGGAATGGCTAATCATGCTGACACCTATGGTGGTATAATAGGAGTCCTTTAAATTAAATATATTGTATGATTTGAATGTGTGTGTTAAGAAACATGAACCCGGGTTATTCTTCTTCTTGCTCATAAAATAGCCGTTCACTCAGTGTTATTTGTAATATTATTCACATGGTCACCCTTATGACCTATGAACAAACTATCTCAGGGATTAATAAAGCACTCTGGATCCGAGTATGAATAATTGCTTTTGTTTTTTTTCCAAAGGCACCAACAAAGAAGAAACCAATGCAACAACAAGCTGTGTGCCAGCGTGACGGTGTGTGTGTGTGTGTGGTGGTGGTGGCGGTGGTGACACACCTCGCCGGGGCACGCCCTCTGCTGGCAGCCGGTGCCAGGTGAAGTTGTCCACGGCCGGGTTGGCCTGACTGCTGCAGGTCAGGGTCAGGGTGCGGCCAGCGTCCACCACGCTGGAGGGCCGGGCCAGCAACGACGTGTTCTTAGGGGGATCTGGGAGAGGGCAGTCGTAGTTCAGTTTCAGTTTCAGTTTAATCCGTTTACCTTCTGGGGACAAATGGAACGGAAACTGTTCCCAGGTCTGACGAGCCACATAAAAAAGTGTCTCTGTCTTCCTGTTACGTGTTGTTGAATGAAATCTCAAACACTCTCTCTCCTCCTCTGCTGGCAGGGACTCAACACTATCTAGGTTACCTTTTTAAATATATATCGATATATATATATGAGGGCTGTCAAAGTTAACGCGTTATTAACGCATTAACGCGTTAACGCCACACATTTTTTTGACGCCATTAACGCAATTACGTAGTTTGACCTTTTGATTCGTTTATCACCGAAGTACTTCAAGCAAGAGGACGTGTTGTTGTTTAGGACATTGGTGGACATCACAGATATTGTGATGGGGGGGGGTGCTCCGTTAATTTGCGGTTCTGATGGGGGGGGGAGTGCTCCGTTAATTCTGATTGGGGGGGGGGGGGGGGGTGCTCCGTTAATTCGCGGTTCTGATGGGGGGGGGTCCGTTAATTCGCGGTTCTGATGGGGGGGGGTCCGTTAATTCGCAGGCTCTGATGGGGGGGGTCCGTTAATTTGCAGTTCTGATGGGGGGGGGTCCATTCGCGGGGGTCCAATTCGCTGTTCCGAATTAACTTGGTAAGACTATGAAAATGTTATTGCCCTGGCAGTGGCTACAAATATTTTTGGTTTTATATTGGATTTTTTTATTGTAATAAAAAATACATTTGGATGCTACTTATATTTTCCATTCATATGGCTACAACACAATACACTGCTTTTCACTTGGAAAAATCATTCAAGTTTGAGGCAATAAAAAAATTGGGATTAATCGTGATTAATTGCGATTAACTACACAAAATCATGCGATTAATCGCGATTAATAATTTGAATCGTTTGACAGCCCTAATATATATATATACGTACCGTATGGCCGGGGCCTTTATTTACTGAGCCGCAAAGAGCACCAGGCCTTTGTTGGAGGCAGGCTTATATTAGAGGCAGGCCTTTATTTCTTAAAATTAAAACTCTCATGGACATAATCCCTTAATTTCCTATCTTTTATTGCAAAACATTGCACACGTTGCCACATAAAAACAAAACAAACAAAACAGTAAGATTCAGCTGCAAGTAACATATGGTAACAAAACAGCACCGCAGCCTCACGTAGGGAAAATACACCCACTGTAAAATAAAACAACCCTGAGGTAGGAATAAACATTACTGTAATACGGTAACTGTCTCTTTAAAATTCACGTCAAACTTTCGTCTGGTCGGCGCCGTGTTTGTTTTCTCTTCTCTGGTATCTCTGTGTTACGTAGACACGTTGTGTTGTGGGACATTCAGGCTGCACAGGTCATTCAAACTACCGTAGTTACATTACCGTTGTATAACACGCACCAGGAGTTTACCGTATTAACCGTCGTTTTTTTTCTTCGTTTTTTGACCCGGCCTTGGTATTGGAGGCCGGCCTTTATTTGTCCGTGTTGACCACGCCCCCCGGCCATTATGAGAGACCGGCCTTTAATGGAGTACAGGCCACTATTAGAGGATTTACGGTATATACATATATATATATAGCACCTTTTTTACACAAATGTCCTGTCCCAATGTGACTTCAGACTTGCCCCTGGCCAGCGGGCATAACCTGACACGCCAGACGGTTTGTCTCACAGAAACATCTGGGAAGTCGTCATTGGAAACTATTTGGAAAATGGGCTGGCAGTTTCTAAAAATACTTGGCAGGTGATTGGATGAGCCGTCTGTTGTTTCCCGAAACAAACAGCAGCGATATATTGTTGATTTGAACTCTTTCAACAAATATACTTATTATGAAGTCGCTTTGGAGAAGAGCATCAGCCAAATGCCCGAAATATAACACCTACTAAACCACGCCCGTCGTTGCCAGTAGGATGCTGATTTGTGACACAAACAGAGAGCTTGAAGCCTGGCCCAAACCGATCTTATGTAAGAGAGAATCAGAGCGTGAACTCACAAGATCGGAATGGGTCTCACAAGGTTACATTGGGCCACCCCGTGTCGTTGAACCCCGGACAATACCGATGTGACTTACACAGCACAGAGAGCGTGGCCACCGGGGACGTTTGGTAGCCCAGTCTGTTCCACGTGGTGCAGTAGTACTGACCGGCGCTGTGAGCGCGCACCGATGAGAAGGACATGTTCTGGAGCATTCCTTTGGCCCACACCTTGTCACCAAGGATACGGTGCCATGCATACCTGGAGGAGGAGGGGGAGGAGGAGGAGGAGGAGGAGGAGGAGGGTGAGGAGGAGAAGGAGGAGGAGGAGGGTAAGCATTCTGACGATATTCTGGATTGGTCATGGAATGGAGAAATCCACTTCTATGCAGATTTAAAATTCTGTAAGCGTAAACGATAATATTTACTCATTGATGCCATTTTTAAATATTTGCTGATTTGTAGTTATTTGTAGTTCTAGTGCACTATTGTGACTTAATGAATATAAATTTGCAATTATTTTTTGTGCAAATGAGAATAAAAGTGACTTAGTTCCAGAATAATTATTTTTGAGACTAGTTTTGAGACTATTTAATGTTGTTTTGCATAAGGCTAGCCAGCCAGACAGACAGACAGACAGACAGGTACCTGTTGACAGGTGGGTTGGCTTGGCTCACACAACTGAGGTTGACATGGTAGCCTTCTCTAATGTCGCCTGGAGGACTCACCACTACACGTGTGTTTTGCGGGGAGTCTAGACAGGAAGGCAGGAAGACAGACAGAAACAGCAGAGATGAAAGATTAGCCAGACTACACTTGGCGAGGCCCACCGTGCTCAACCTGTAAGCAAACACTTGCAATCAAACCCCAAAGAAAAGACAGAAAACAGGATGTTTCAATTGCCCTTTGTGATTGGTTGAGATTTGTGCCAGATTAGGTATGCTATCGCTTCTCTCACATGCTAGCCTGTTCAGCCAATCAGAAACACTTGTGTTTAATCATGATTTTGGAGTTGGTTGGTCCTATAATCAGGTAAGTTGAGGTTGAGTAAGTTGTAACCCTAACCCTAACCCAATGTTGAAATAAATAATGGATTTCATGTAATCTATTCTTTTAATTCTTTTTAATTTGTGAAATCTTTCCATCAAAGAAAAATAATAAACTCACACACTGATCTACTAAAAAAGTAATTTATATAAAATATGAAATATGCGTATCACTTCCTAATCTGACCAGGTGATGTGAAACTCAAATTGGACCTTAAGAAATGCATCTACAGTATCTAAAATGGTTATGTATATGATGAGGTCTATAAGGTGTACTTTGAGCAATATCGGCACAGAACACCGATTCTGCTTCTCAATCAAGAAAGTCCTGTTGGTGAATATCGCTCAGAATCATTAGCGCCACAATAATCTGCCAAATCTTTACAGATTTAGGGTAGGATCTGTGCTACACAAAGCAACACCTATCGCCTTGTAGTTAATGTACGATAAAACACAATTCATATTCGTCGTCACTCATTCAATGACATCACTTCCACATGTTATTCCAAAATGGTGATTCAAAGGTCGGTCACGATAAAGAAAAACAACCCTACATGTGACGTTGAGCAATATGGGCATGGAGCGGTCGGTGCCCAGGGCGTTCCGCGCCACGCAGAAGTACTGTCCTCTGTCTGTGTAGGTCAGAGCCCGCAGGTGAAGCTGGGACCGGAAACTCGCTGGTATGCTGTGACTTTCCATATCTGTCAGACACACACACACAACGTTCATATTCATCTCTATTTGTAGGCCGTTTAGAAGCCACGGCATCTTCTGCATTGAAGATGTAGGTCATTTCTGTTAAACATCAAGTCTCCCTCTTGTACTTTTTTTACATACAAAAGCACCGTGTGCACATTTATGGTGATGAAATGAAATTGATATAAAAACATGGTCAATATTTATAATAGGCCTAAAGAAACCACACATTAGTCTAGTTGATTAATAGCTTATGTCTGAAGTAAAACAAAAATAAGTATGACTGTGGCATCTGCGGTTAGCCAGATGTGGCATTGGTTAAAGGCACATTGATGGAAACATTAGACCGTGAAAGAGTCAAGCGCCAGGACGCACAATTATTTGGTCATTTAGAGACAACTGGATATAAGGACAATTAGTCAATATGTGTGTGTGTGTGTCGTGTGTTTCTGAAAATACCATGTGACGTGATTTCTAGTTTGCATATCCTGCCTCTTTAAAAAGTAGGCGCTATTCGCCGCTGATATAGCATAGCGTAGCATAGTGTCCCCTCCTTTTTGCACACATACGGTATTTCGGCTCTGTGCGCCACAATGTGCACAACATGATACACTGTGTGTTGTGTTCAGGTTAAAAACAGAACCAGAGGAGGACCTTTGAACCAGGCGAAGCTCTCCACCGGTGGGGCGGCGACGCTGGTGCAGGTGAGTGTCACGGAGCCCCCCGCAGACAGCTCTCCTGCCGGGGACGCCATGATGACAGTGGAGTGGGGTCCGTCTGGAAGGGAGAGAGAGCTAAGCTATATACAGTAGTATGTCGCGCGTTGTTGTTGATGCTGAAAGCACAGAGACATAGTATGGAGACAGTAGTGCCGCTTGTGGGGGCAAAAAGTCACATGCTGATGAGTCTCTGTATTATACTTTCATTGTATGGCCGGCGTTTTTGAGCAGCAATCGTGCTTAAGAACAGAAAAGCGATAAGAAAATTGCGATAAATAGAGATGCATGGAGGAGAAGAGAAGCAAAGCAGACGTTTGCGTTTGAAAGGTGATAAATACTGCACACCTGTGGTGTATTGGCTAAGGCCCACAGGTGTTCAGCAGCCCCACCCTCCCCAGACTAATCAGCCAGGTGCCAGGTGAGGCTGCTTAAACCAGCCGCCAAACACACACACACACACTCCACATATGCTCAGTTTGGATACAGCTAGACTCTCTCCCTCTCTGTCTTATACAATGTTGACCCATTTTACTTTTGGGTTTGATGAGCAAACATGTAAGTTTGCCAACACACGGAAATTAAAAACATTTTTTTTTCTGCTGATGTATAAAAGCACCTATTAGCGTTGTTTCTGGTCTAGTCTGTCACAATGAGTTTAAAGGACACCACATATTACATATCAAACTAAATGCAATGTGTAAATCAGGTATATAATTAAAAAACCTAACGAGGGAATGATTGACCACTTACGTCCCAGAGCCACGGAGAGGGGCGGAGACTGTACATTCTGGGGTGGGATTGGTCGACAGGTGTAGGTCCCGGCGTGATGCTGTTCGAAGCGGTTGATGACCATCCACTTCTCATAGGATCCCAGGTTCAGCCCATTCCTGAGATACAACCACATGTGACACACACACACACACACACATGCACACATATACAATAATAATAATAAAAACAATACTGAGGAGGAAACAGGAAGCAGGAAGTGGATGTAGACCTGAAACTGACCAAGGCTACACACCTGTAGAGTGCCAGGCTCCGGCCAGAAGCAGCACACCCACTGGCCTGACAGCCCAGGAACACAGTGTCTCCGAGCCCAAACATGTGGCCGAGCCTGGCGGGGTGCACCTGGACCTGCAGGTCTGAAACACAAGGCCACGTCACGGACTGGGATTGGGGATTGGGAGTTGTAGCAGCGTCATTGAATGAGGATTCAACTCGACATGTCAAGAAGATGCACGTGTACACAACACATGCACATAAAGATGTCACACCCTGAACCCTGTGTCACATGCCACCTCATGGACAGCAAAATAACATCACATGACACAATAGCAGACAGACAACCAGGAAGCGCATTTGCTTTCATATTAAAGGTGCTCAGGTACGATTTAAGAGGTTTTATTTGAGTGTTTCATTTGTTAGAAACGGCCTAGACATCTGTCAGCTGTCAGTGAGTGAAATGCTCTGTGAGAATATCTGCCTTGAGTCCATTGTGCCTGCCTCTGTATGAGCCATCCGCTCACGGCTCATTTCGGACCCATCACAGCCTCTCCTCCGCGATTGGTTCGGTGAATCTATCCAGCCTGTCGCTCACAGGTGCGTCAAAATGGGACACTTCTCATTGGCTGAGAACCGTCGGGATGGAGCAGAGAGGGCGGGGACGTTGCGTCGGTTGTTTATTTTCCAACTCTCGAATCTTACCCTATACCGCACCTTTAACACAGAGTTACTCCATACCTGTGACGGCGAGGGACACGGTGTCAGGGGAGGTCCATCTTCCCTGGGGCTGGTCCGTCTCAAACCTGAAGTGATAGTGACCCGCGTCGCTCAGTCTGACCGACCGGATCTGGACCGAGCAGCCGGAGTAGCCGCCGCCGATGTAGCTGGAGACCCGGGGGGGGGGGGGAAGAGAGAGCAACTATGAAGCTTGCTCTGTTCAAATCTTACTGTACTGTCAGCAACATATTGATATTGTTGTTTCAATCTCTTTCGAAACATGTACTCATTGTAAGTCGCTTCTGACTAAAGCGTGCCAAATGTCCTCAATGTAAATGTACACGTAATTGTCAATGTAAATGTGTCACCTGTTCACCTGAGTTTAATTTGTTCATTTAAAATGTGTAGTCCAAGTCTGAGGCCATGGTTCTCTGCCGGAAAATGGTGGAGTGTTCCCTCCGGGTTGGGAATGAGTTGCTGCCTCAAGCGAAGGAGTTCAAGTATCTCGGGGTCTTGTTCACGAGTGAGGGCAAAATGGAGCGGGAGATGGACAGACGGATTGGTGCAGCGTCTGCAGTGATGCGGGCGCTGTACCGGTCCGTTGTGGTGAAGAGGGAGCTGAGCCGGAAGGCGAAGCTTTCGATTTACTGGTCCATCTACGTTCCAACCCTCACCTATGGTCACAAGCTTTGGGTAGTGACCGAAAGAATGAGATCGCGGATACAATCGGCCAAAATGAATTTCCTCCGCAGGGTGGCTGGGCTCAGCCTTAGAGATAGGGTGAGGAGCTCAGACATCCGGAGGGAGCTCGGAGTAGAGCCGCTGCTCCTCCGCATCGAAAGGAGTCAGCTGAGGTGGTTCGGGCATCTGATTAGGATGCCCCCCGGGCGCCTCCCTTTGGAGGTTTTCCGGGCACGTCCAACTGGGAGGAGACCCCGGGGCAGACCCAGAACTCGCTGGAGGGATTATATATCTCGTCTGGCCTGGGAACGCCTCGGGACCCCCCAGGAGGAACTAGAGAGTGTGGCTGGGGAGAAGGAAGCCTGGGGGGGCCTGCTTAGCTGGCTGCCACCGCGACCCGACCCCGGATAAGCGGACGAAAATGGATGGATGGATGGATAGTCATTCTAAATGTTCTCATGGTCATTTGTGTGCTTCCGTTTTACCACCTGTATTTATTTATGTATTGTTTTTTTCATGTGCTATGTTTTATGCATGTATACATGTATATACTGTACATACTAATATTCCGAAGCTAACACTGGCGCTTCATGGAAGCCAGGAAGCTCTTATTTCCCGCTCTTAGATCCCAGCTGTGCTACCGCAGCTCGGCTGTGCGCAGGAGTTGCTAGCTCCTCTCCGCTTGTCCGGAACGTCACCGCCGCTAAACTCCTGACCGCCGCCCATAATGGTGGGGTTCGAATCAAACTGAGGCCATTTTGCTTTTTGTCTTTTATCTCCTGTTCTCTGTGCTTTTTCATCGGTCTGTCATATTCGATGGTGTAAATTGCCGTTGTAATTGGTCCAAGCTGCACAGCACTACCTAATAGCTAACCCTTTGTGTCTTTGAATATGTTTATATTATAAATAAATTGCCGGGACGTAGCTGGATGTGTTCGTACCGCGTGCGTCCGTGGTAGGACAGGCTGATGTGGTTCGGGTCCGAGTGGTGCGTGAACTCTCGGTGACCCTCCATGGACACGCGGAACCACATGACCCGTTTCACCGTGTGGCCTGCGGTGGAGAGATCACTGGTTCACATCCACTGTCATCCGAATCCATTACAGCAGGACCACTGTGATTATAGTGGTAATGATGGCAGTAGAATAACATGTTGAATAACACATAGACATTCACGAACGATGCGTCATATTCCAGGTTCCAAAAACAACATACAGAACGTTGTCCGTTCAGAAAGGTGTCTGCGATATTAATTATCAGCCGACATACGGATTCAAAAACAATTGAGCAAAAACAACGGAACCTGCCAAATGTGTATGTAATGTATATTTACATATACATATATAAGAGCATATAACATAAGATAAGAGTATATAACCAAATGAGTAGAGTAACCAAATGAACAAAAATAAAAAATAAAATCCAGTTGTCCCTATATGATACCTGATGGGTAGTCATAGCGACAGGGCAAGGTGACGGTGGTCCCCGCCCACACACAGATCTCCCTTCTAGAAAACGACACACTCCACCTGCTCTGGGTTCCTGAAGGGCACACACACACACACACACACACACACATACACCACACACACACACACACACACACACACACACACACACACACACACAAACAAACAACATTAATATTAATATACAATATTCATATACAAAAAAGGACAGTCAGAGACAACAAGCAAAGCCAATGAATGTATGAATTATGAATTATGAATTAATTGTCTGCGTTATTTAATCTTGTGGACAGATGAATGCATCAGATAAATGAGTGATAAGGGGAGCTGATGGCACCAGCGGTGTCGTGCTGTCATCCTGCTAGATAGATCCCTGGCTGGCCCCACCGGCTGACTACCTTGCACAAAAGCCAATCAATACTTATAAATAACCTAGGTGTAAAGGCAAGGGCACCTGGATGCAGAACAGCACACACACTACAGTACAGAATGAACAACAGATGATTCAAGCAAGTCTTAGTCCGTCATTCTCACTTTTAAGCTTTTAAAGCTTAAAAGTACACAGAAAAGATCTCTAAACACACACATTTTATTTCTAATATTGAATCCCTGGGCCTAAACATGCAACCTATTGAAGAGTTCAGTTTGTCATAATGAAAAGTGCATTCTTTAATAATAATAATAATAATAATAACAATAATAATAACTTCACAAAAGCACATTCCTTGTTTGCTAAAACTAAGGCAATAAAGCTGTTTCTGAGTCTGATTTCTCATTCTGATTTCTCATTCTGAAGACAACAGTAATCCTGGTGAACGTTACCTGGTAAAGCTGCGAGGATGGTGCTCAGAACTAGTGCACCTGCCAACATCTCCGCTAACACAGGTACCGCGAAGCCAGCCGGGGGGGGGGGGGAACATAGATACAAGATAAGACGAGGTCAGATCAACCCTTGACATTCACTCACACGTCGAATCCCCAAGACACAAAACAACCCAGCACACGTGCGGCCGATTAAAACAGGAGCCACTCACCTTTTATAAGATCGTCATGGACTTCATTTAGGAGCGTAACACCGTGTGGAATACCAGCGGACCAGCACTGTGCCTGGCTGCTGGTGACGGGGGGGGCAGGGGCGATGGCCGACGAGGCTTGTCTTGAGGGAGGTATGGGTTACAGAGGTGACAGTTGAGTGCTACCCAGAGCAGCTTTAGCCAGTCGAAAGGGGGCGGTAATAAGAGTGAGGAGGAGGCAGGACGAGGAAGGGGACCTGACGCTGCCCCTGTGTTTTGGAGCGGGATTGTTGTTGTTTTTTGGGGGGTCAAGCGAGGGGCGTTCATACCAAACCCCCAAACTTGGTGGTCGACGCCACGGTCAGGTGTGAATGACCGATTTCCATTAATGGTTGTTAAAAAAATCTGTAAAAGGCTTTGGACTTCATGATTATCCCGTTTAAAATGTTATGTTAACCTATAAAGCTGAATGTGTCTTTCAATCATTCACTTCATGGGTCCTGTTTGACGAAGCCTGCATATTATGTGCATAGTTTGGTTGAAACCTCAAAACCCAATGGCCTCCAAGGCCGTGTGGTTTGGGATTTATGTTTTCATTTCTTGCTTTTGTTTGTTTTACATTTCAAGCACATCGGTACCTAATTGTCTGTTTGTGCTGACAGTCAACAGAACAGCCCGGGCCTCAAATCCAAACCTCCAGGCCTCCTCTGAACCTGGAGGTTGTCTGGAGGTTAAGGGGAGAGGAGGCCTGGAGGTTAAGGGGAGAGCAGGTCTGGAGGTTAACATAAGATGAGGCCTGGAGGTTAGGGGGAGAGGAGATCTGGAGGTTAAGGGGAGAGGAGGTCTCTTCCAGAGGAGAGGAGGTCTGGAGGTTAAGGGGAGAGGAGGTCTGGAGGTTAAGGGGAGAGGAGGCCTGGAGGTTAAGGGGAGAGGAGGCCTGGAGGTTAAGGGGAGAGGAGGCCTGGAGGTTAAGGGGAGAGGATGGCCTGGAGGTTAAGGGAGAGGGTGCCTGGAGGTTAAGGGGAGAGGAGGCCTGGAGGTTAAGGGGAGAGGAGGCCTGGAGGTTAAGGGGAGAGGAGACCTGGAAGTTCAGGGGAGATGCGCATTTACTGTACATAAAGGTGAAGCTAGCACACCCCTCCAGTTTTGTTAAAATGTTGTATTTAAAATGTTCTATTTTAACAAACTGTCTGGGCTTTTTTCAGGCACCTCCACAGAGCCTCACCCAGAGATACTCTCGAACACGGCATACACTATTTTACCTTCCATGCGACGTAATCCAGGGTTCGCAAACACTTCACCGTCACCATGTGCTAATGGAGACTGGCTGTGTGACTCTTTGGTCAAGAGTGCCAAGCCAAAGTAGTGTGATATGATATAACAAAAAATATGTGTTATACAGTATGTTATCCTAATATAATACTAATATTTCCCTCATAAACAGCATTGGTATCAATAGTTCGAAGGGGTGGGGGGGGGGGTCAGCCAAACTGCCCACATAATTCCTGGGGGAAATCGGATCCTGGATCAATTCGATCATAGCTATAGGATGCATTGTTAATAGAGCATAGGAATAGTGACTAGTAGGATCCAGTAGTGCAGCAGAGGTCCTCTCGTCTGAGCTCCGCTAGCAGAGAGGGAACCGCTGCGCTGGCAGGGAGGACAACCCGCAACCAGAAGTGGTGAGTTTCAAGACCTCGCAGTCAACCGTGACCACTTAGCTTGATGAATCTCAATGACTTTCACATATTTCCACGCAGTGACTCCAGTGCCAATTAGATGTCAGTTAAGTATCACGCCATGGCCAATTGGGTTCTTAGCCCGCCGTTGACCCCCACCACCCCCTCCTCAACAGGTAATGATGATGTACCAATTTAACCTTTCAATCAAGCGCTAAAGTATCCATGTTGGAGAGGGGGGGGGGGGAAGGAAGCCTTTAATTTAGGAACTTAAAAATGTTATCTTTATCTCCAGCTGGAAAATCGACGTCAGCCGCCTTGTACTCATTAACTTAAAAAAAAAAAATTGGGAATGATTAGGAGCTGAAACACTCGGCTTGTTAGCGTTTGTCTCCTTCAAGAACGAGAACAAGGGAGCCGTTGTTTTAAGAAGTAAGAAAAAGAAAAATTACTCGTCATAATATGTATAATGTCAATTTATGCTGCACTTAGAGTTCTACAGTTCTATCCCTTTGAGAATGACAGATTTTTGTGCCTTAAAAAGTTACAAACGCAGTGCCCTATAAACCATTTTTATAAATACAAAGTTAAGCCTGAGTTTGAGTTGCCACTTTGAACTAAAAGCAGACCCACCGTGCGTGAAAAGGTCGACGATCAGAATGCATTTAAAATCCCACCAATGTGAAGTCAAATTAACTATATATTACAATTTACAGGTTGTCATTTAAAGGTGTGGGGGTGTGTTATTACAGCGGTGTCTTAAATTATGGGTTGAGAGTCCAAATGGCTTCCAGGCCTACCTACTTCTAGTTGGTCCCCACATGACAACAATACTGTTATGATTTAATGATCATGGATCAGGGGCGGAAAAAAACCCTCCAATTGGAGTTCTGGCTGGCTGAAAGTCGAGGGACCGCTGTTATTAATACGTTTCCCCCCAAATACTGTCCATATGATTGTGACTAGGTAGAGTGGTGGGGGTTTAAGCCTAACCTGTAACCACAGCAGGCCTTCAAAAGGATCACGACTCACTAATAGGTCAAAAGCCTGATGTAATCTTAATAGAAAGCAGGCGGGGAGTTAAGGCAAATGAAGAGAAACAGATGGACGGCAGCTAGATTAAGTGTGGCTGACCACAAACAGAGAGATGGAGTAAGGAAGGGTGGGGGAAGGGGGTGGGTGGGGGGGGGGAGAGAACGCCAGGGAGAGATGGAGGGAGAGACAGAGTAACATGAGGAAGGTATATGAACGTCTGAGGGTGCGGAGGCGGCGGGGGAAGCGAGCGAATGAGCTCCAGGAGAACTGAGAGCGAACGCCAAGATAACTTTGAGAGAGAGAGAGAGAGAGAGAGAGAGAGAGAGAGAAAGAGAGAGATGATTACTTTCTTACGACGCAAATTAATGTTTCCACGACGGAGGCCAGACGAACCAACACTTTAATAATCCCGGCTATAGAATTAACGTATTTTACAATTACAGGTTGGTGCAAGAATAAAAAAAAGGGAAAAAGGGGTTCGGCAGGGGAGCATGATGATGATAGTGATGGTGAGCCATCATATTGCATGAAAACATCAGGCAGGAAGGGTTTTGCAACAGCGGAAAATCTTCAGGTCCAGTCTGACCACCAGACGGTCACACTTCATCTGGTCTCGAGGCTGCGGTCGACGGATGGATACCTTCCCCCCGCCATAACGCTTGGATATGTTGTCATACATTTCTTCTCTTGCTCACTCTTTTTCCTTCGAGTACACCCACCCCCCCACCCCAAGCCCCCCCCCCCCCACCCCCCACCTCCCCTCTCCCCTCTTTTGCTGTCATTTCAAATTTTCACATGCTGTACCTACTACTTTTCCTCCATCCACTCTCTGCCCCGCGACTCTCTTTTCACGTTCTAAACTTTCGCTGCTACACCTCGATGACTCTGTCTCCCTCACCCCCCTCCCGGACCCCCCTATATCTCTCTCTTTTCTTTTTCCTTCCGAAACAGAACAGCACAAAAACAACATATCACGTTGTCACATGTCATTCAAGCCCTCACCAGACTTCTTCCCCCAGCAGAGTAAACCATTTAACTTAAACACTACCACATGTTGGACATTCAATTCATTAGTTTCTGATTGTTATTGTCTCAAGGCACGGAGCTCAGAATGCACTTGATTCTTACTAATAGCACCTTTAACCAATGCTACTATCTCACTATAACACACTGCTAAAGCATGCAGCCGCTGCCTTGGAGACGTGGGCCGATATCACCGCTTTCTCCTCAGCCTTAACGTATAAAATAATGTCTCGTATGCGGTTTCTCTGCTTCCTCTTTCACAGCGTTTGGACTTCCTTTTCGTGAAATAAATTGGAAATCGGAGCAGGGGTGAGTGGGAAGGCCTGCGATGATGAGGTGGAGGCGTGGGGGGATGGGGGGGTGGAGGGACGCGGGGGTGGATGGATGGTGGGGGTGGAGGGATGAGGGGTGGAGGAAGGAGGATGTAATAGGACTCGTTTCCAACAGTAGCCCAGGCCTGACACGCTCCTCCATACACACAGCTCTCAGCCCCATGGTGAGGAGCTGCCACATGGTTAAATCATCACGCACACACACACACACAGACACACACAGACACATACACACACACACACACACAGACACACTCACACACACACAGACACACACACACACACACACACACACACACACACACACACACACACACACACACACACACACACACACACACACACACACACACACACACACACACAGACTCACACATACACAACACACACACACACATACACACAGACACACGCACATATATGCACATCTACACACATACATAAATACACAGAGAGATGCATATATGCACATACACACACACACACACACACACACACACAGACACACACACACGCACACACACGCACACACACACACAGACACATACAGACTCATGCATACATGCACATATACACACACACACACACACACACACACACTCACACACACACACTCACACACAGAGACACACAGACACACATACACAGACACACATACACACATTGGTGATATATATATATATATCACCAAAAAATTGGTGTAATATACTGTATGTATATATATATATGGTGTGTATAGTATATATATATTATGTCAAAGTTGCATGAGAAAGTCGTAAAGTGCATGAGAAAAACTACTGGAAAATGGATGTATCCCATAATAAAGTTGCCGCCATATTGGAGAGGGCCAAGGCCGGCTTTGTAAACACATACGAGGAAACGGCGGGCTGGATAAAGACCACTAGCTTTGCCATCCGTTCACTGAAACCTGTTTTCTTTAAAACTGTCCTGCGCTAGGGACAGGGCTCCAAATCAAGGGTGTTACCCGTTTGTCCCGGGGACAATAACAACTGCGCCCGGGACACAAAGATACTGTCTGTCTGTCTGGGGACTGTTCTGGGCCAGTAGAGGGAACGGCATCATTACAAGTGAAGTCTCCATGAGCGCTGTCATAGTGAGACCCACGCCACAGCGCCAAGGGCGGAGTCAGAGTCAGTCAATTCATTTATTGAACAATATTTATGATGGAGAATTAAAAATACAATAACTTCAATTTGGGACGATGGTTGTTTAAGTGTGGGCAGTTGAAAATAACAGTTGCAGGATCTGTTAATTTTGGGATCTGTGACCGTAACACTTTGTAGAGTGTCCAGTATATATTTTTTTATAATTTGTACAATTTGGGGGGAATTTCTATGGAATTACTTTCTGTTTAATGTTCAATGTTATGCACCAACTCACATGAGCACATTCCTTGCCTGTGAAGAAGCAAACCACAGCTACAGCCTCATCTCTGCAGGTGAACGACATCATCATCATCATCTCAGTTCTTCTTCTTTCTGATTGGCCGGTTGTGCCAACACAACAACAATGACAACAACAACAACCCATGTGTGTGGGCGTGGCCCCCGCGGATGTTGTTGTGTTTCCCGCCACAAGACGGGGGTAGAGCTGAGAGAGAGAGAGAGAGGGAGAGGGAGAGAGAGAGGCAGACGGTCTCGAGGAGGAAACAGTGGTGAATGGGAAGGGGCGGGGGGCGGGGGGCGGGGGGCGGGGGGCGGGGGGTGGGGGGGTAGGAGGGGGCAGCCCATAATAACTACCAGACATGAGTCATTCACCGTGGAATACCACAGCGCCCACAGACCTGTCTCTGGCAGACGAGGAGCAGAAATCCGACCCAGCAGAGTTTGTGAATGGGAGAGGAATGAGCGAACCCAGAGGAAATTTAGTGGCGTTCCAGCCGCTTTCAAGGATTTCAGAGCCAAGAAAGAAAAGAAAAAAATCAAATTCCAAATTATTTGCTTTAGAGAGTGTTTTTTTGTTGTTGTTTTTTGCTGTGTGAGAGTCACGTGTCTCGATGGTGAAATATGATTTACAGGACGACGTGATCACTAAGTAGCCAATTAGTTTACGCTAACGTTTCCGTTCGGTTTAATCTCCTATTTTGCTTCGCTTTACATTAAGCGTGTGTATACCGTGGCAAGGCACCAAGAACATTTTCTTTTTCCTTCCGAAACAGAACAGCACAAAAACAACATATCACGTTGTCACATGTCATTCAAGCCCTCACCAGACTTCTTCCCCCAGCAGAGTAAACCATTTAACTTAAACACTACCACATGTTGGACATTCAATTCATTACTTTCTTACGACGCAAATTAATGTTTCCACGACGGAGGCCAGACGAACCAACACTTTAATAATCCCGGCTATAGAATTAACGTATTTTACAATTACAGGTTGGTGCAAGAATAAAAAAAAGGGAAAAAGGGGTTCGGCAGGGGAGCATGATGATGATAGTGATGGTGAGCCATCATATTGCATGAAAACATCAGGCAGGAAGGGTTTTGCAACAGCGGAAAATCTTCAGGTCCAGTCTGACCACCAGACGGTCACACTTCATCTGGTCTCGAGGCTGCGGTCGACGGATGGATACCTTCCCCCCGCCATAACGCTTGGATATGTTGTCATACATTTCTTCTCTTGCTCACTCTTTTTCCTTCGAGTACACCCACCCCCCCCAGAGCCCCCCCCCCCCCCCACCCCCCACCTCCCCTCTCCCCTCTTTTGCTGTCATTTCAAATTTTCACATGCTGTACCTACTACTTTTCCTCCATCCACTCTCTGCCCCGCGACTCTCTTTTCACGTTCTAAACTTTCGCTGCTACACCTCGATGACTCTGTCTCCCTCACCCCCCTCCCGGACCCCCCTATATCTCTCTCTCTCTCTCTCTCTCTCTCTCTCTCTCTCTCTCTCTCTCTCTAAGTTATCTTGGCGTCTCGCTCTCATTTCAGAAACTAATGTTAGTTCTAATCATAATTAAACCTTGTACACATTTAAAAAAGCTATGAAATATATATATTTTTTTATTATCCATGCTTACATGTCACTTTGTTCCACTTTTCCGCAAAATCCAATCCGACTCAAATATAAGAGCAATCAGCCCAAAAGCTGTTCTACGCAACAGAGAGAGTTGGGGAAGCTCTCATGTTTTAACTTCAACCACAACCTGCTACAACCTGCTAGAACTAACATTAGTTTCTGATTGTTATTGTCTCAACCCACGGAGCTCAGAATGCACTGATTCTTACATATAGTACCTTTAATAAGCAACGGTGGGAAAATCCACCATCTTGTCCCAGTGTGGAGAAAGACATGCATAAGAATAAGCCTAAACTCATTTGTTCTCAGTATGCGTTTATTTTCTAAACTCCTGACATATAGAGCAGCAATCAGAATCAGAATCAGAATCAGTTCATTGCCAAGAATTAGTTTTCACAGACAAGGAATGTGCTGTTGTGAATTGGTGCATAACACTGAACAGAAAGTAATGATATAGAAATGATATAGAAATTCTAAGAAATAAAAATGTAAAAAATAAAGTAAAATATATATATATATATAAAATATAAGCAATTAAAAGGTGCAATTTAAAGATGTGCGTTAATGTTAATTTGCGTTAATGTAACATGGTAGGTAGTGTCCATGGGGGGTGGGAGTCAGTTAAACGTTAATATAACGTGTAGTCTAGTGTCCATAGAGGGTGGGAATCCTGCATCCATTCCAGCCTAACCTTGAAATGGTGAAATGGTGTGTGTGTGTGTGTGTGTGTGTGTGTGTGTGCGTGCGTGCGTGTGTGTGTGTGTGTGTGTGTGTGTGTGTGTGTGTTTTTACAGCATGTCAGATGGGCAACTGAGGCCGAGCACAGTGAAACAGAAAAACAGAAACAGACATTGACGATGGGAAAAGTTCCTGAAGGTTTTGACGCCAAGTCACTTTGAACCCAATGATGCACAGAAGAGACCATTCAAAAATTGTTTACTTGATTCTATTACATTGTAATCAGTGTGTTGTTGTTTTTTATGGAAAAAGGCAAAAAAAGATTTGCTTCTTCACAGTCTAATATGTTACATACAATACTTTTGAGTGTATTTGACATTTAATAATGGAGTAATCTAATAACCTGTCCAACCTTTCCTCCATCTTGTCTGGGAGTGAATGTCCTGTTATTTTGATTAGTAGAGTCTCATTGTTTCACTGTATTGGACACTTGGGCCAAATGGAAATAACACACAGTCCAATCAGCTCCGCTCCCTGCCATGAGCACACCAGAAAATCACAGGGGCTTTTATTCTGCAAAGAAACCCCTCAAAAGTAGTTTTCTGGTAATTGTGTGCAAAATAAAGATTTAAGCAGTAACAAACCCACACCCCCTCCTGCCCCCGCCAAACACACACACACACCGATAAACACACACACACACACACACACACACACAGACACACACACAGACATGTGGTGTCTATGATAACAAAATAATCTTTAAGGGGAGTCATCTGGATTGTATTATACCATCTCCTTGGAAACACTCCCTGGGTCTATAATAGGAGCGTTCTAGTCAGCTGCCCAATGATGTCATCGACTATAAGCACCCGAAGAAGAAGAAGAAGAAGAGGAGGAAGAAGAAGAAAGAAAGAAAAAAAGACATCTGTTGACACGCAAACGTGCAATGAACAGCGGCTTGGGTTAAATATGTAGATATTTGTGGCGAAGACTAATTTTGAAGTCTGGCCGGGGCTAATGTTTATCCAAACAGAGACAAGGCCGCAAATGGAAAAATAGAATAAACCGCGTGGCTGTCTCTGCACCTGCCTCTCGTTTTCCCCCGGGGCCTCTGAGCGGGTGTTGAGGAACGCCGGGACTGTCGTCTGTCCTGCCACTTGTTCCTCGTTTGGTTATGAGAATAAATAAAAGTTTAGCTTTCGTTTGTTTTTTCCCCCCTACAAACTATCATTGTTACTGCTGTGCTTTTTAAGGTAAAAAATGTTGATCTCGATCTGTAACCATCTAAATGTGTGAAGGTTTACCAAGTGAAAGTGGCAAAGAAATAGATAGCGAAAGCGCTTTACAATGTTGCCTCACATTCACCCATTCATTCATGCACACATGCATACACACCGACCGCGGTGTCAATCATGCAAGGCAACAGCCAACACGTCAGGAGCAGTTGGGGTTAGAAGGTGTCTTGCTCAGGGACACCTCGACACTTGGCTAGGGGGGGAGCCAGGGATCGAACCAGTTGGTTCCGGTTGCCAGCAGACAACCGCACTACGTCCCGAGCTACCGTCGCTATAGGCCTATGTGTGAGGCGTTAGACGATGGGCTAAGGCCTTAACATGTGCACCGATTAGTTGTACTCATTGATATAATCGATAAGTACAGCATAGCAACATGGTTGTTTTGTTTTGTTTTGTTTCTGGAGAGCGGTCCACCTCACAGTGCCTGCCCAGAAGAAGGTTGCAAAATGTCAGACAATAGTAATAAAAAAAAAGAAGAGAGATGACTTGCGTTGTGTTGCCTCAACACTCTGGAGAAGCTTCCAGACTCCCTGCAGATGGTGGGCGTAAGTGTGGGAGTGAAATGGCTGCAGAAAGACCCTTCTGATTTATTCATTTGACTTGTGAAAACCTGCTAGATCTGCACATCTCTGTTGCATTGTGTGTGTGTGCGCGCGTGTACGCGTGTGTGCGTGTGTGTGCGTGTGTGTAGCAAGGAAGGGAGGACAGCTCCGGAGATTGTTCGGAGCGAAGAAAGAAGAAGATCTTGACAGTCTAGAAGAAATACTGCAAGAATTACCGCCTTGTAGTGTGTGTGCGCCCCCCCCCTCCCCCTTCCCTCCAACACGTTTACAGTCGGTTCCACACACACACACACACCTCCTCAGTGTGTGAGAACACACTCATGTAACCTCCGGAAAAATAACCTCAGCGTATTGATGATGGAGTGCGAGGACAAACAGCTAATATGGACGACGTGAAACACACAACAATCACAGACTATTGATCTTATCGGAATACGAGCCAGCCATATAATCCCCCCTGATCGAGGGTCTCAGGGTTTGGTGTGATCTGTTTATTGTCTCGTGCAGCGTTGCATGCCAGGCCCTATGGAAACTATTATTCTTCTTTTACCTGTGCCTAGGAAGAGCAGACCAGCATGACCTAATGGCTTGACAGCAGTGCTGTAACACAGAGTATACTGAAGAAAGGCCCACAGCTTCCCATACAGGATGTGTTTAGAAGACCCTCTAAGGCGCTGCATCGTGAGCGTTTTATGGTGATTTCACACTTGAACTAAATCCCCTGCTAACATGTAAATCTAAAGCTACATCTGCATACTTCGTCTAGTGTGTTCCCCTCTAAATGGTCTTATTTATTGTGTGTGTGGTGTGTGTGTGTGTGTGTGTGTGTGTGTGTGTGTGTGTGTGTGTGTGCGTGGTGTGTGTGTGGTATTTTTTTCTCTCACTCCCTCCCCCTCTCTCTCTCCTCTCTCTCTCTCTCTCTCTCCCCCTCTCTCTCCCTCTCTCTCTCTCTCTCTCTCTCTCTCTCTCTCTCTCTCTCTCTCTCTCTCTCTCTCTCTCTCTCTCTCTCTCTCTCTCTCTCTCTCTCTCTCTCTCTCTCTCGCTGCCCATGCCATCCAGTCATAATGACGTTGTTGTTATTGTTGCTGTACTGGAGACGCCCAACGTCTCTTTGTTCCTAGCGCAGGAAAAACAACCACACGTGACCAAACACGGCGAGAGTCTAAGAGTATTTTATATCTACGGTGTTTGAAAGGTTTATGAAACAAAATGGTAAGATTGGCTTTAGAACATTCCATGCTGTAATGACCCTCTGGGTGCCAGAGAGCTCACATCACTAGAGCTAGGGGGAGAGAGAGAGAGAGAGAGAGAGAGAGAGAGAGAGAGAGAGAGAGAGAGAGAGAGAGAGAGAGAGAGAGAGAGAGAGAGAGAGAGAGAGAGAGAGGGAGAGGGAGAGAGAGAGAGAGAGGCAGATAGAGAAAGTTTAGAGTCAATCATAAAGGACCATCAAGACCCACTAGACTCACCAATCAAACTAAAGGAACTATAAGACACAATAAAATCACTGGAAACCAAGAAGGCCTGTGGTGTCGACGGGATCCTAAATGAAATGATAAAATTCACAGACCTCAAATTCCAATTGACTATATTAAAACTCTTTAATGTTTAATGTTCTCCAATATTTGGAACCAAGGTCTGATAACACCGCTCCACAAAAGTGGAGACAAATTTACAGTAACCTTGTGAAAATCCTCTGTATGATCATCAACCACAGACTCTCGTCTGTCACTGAAAATAATGTTTGAAGCAAATACCAAATTGGCTTTCTGCCGAACAAATCGTACAACAGACCATATTTTCACCCTCAGCACCCTAATAGACAACCAAACAAAAACAAAAGTACATTATTCTCTTGTTTTTTTTACTTCAAAAAAGCTTTTGATTCTATTTGGCACGATGGTCTAGAATAGAATAGAATAGAATAGAACTTTATTAATCCCAAAGGAAATTCTTGTGCCAGGTTGCATAGCAATACAGTACAATAAAACAATATGGAAAACAACAGAATAATACAAATAAACTAACAGATTTACAAATTTACAGTTAAAATATACAAATATGTAGGCAAGATAAGATATTCCGACAGCGAAAACACTTTGGCATAATAAGTGTAATATTATTGGACATGACATAAAAAATATTGCACATGATGATGAGAGGAGATGAGAGTAGTGGTAGTTATAGACAACATGATAATAGGGCGTAGTCTGCTGAGTTCACTTCTCACATCCTCCGCCGTGATGATGATTGGCCCTGGAGAGAGGAGAGGGAGGAGAGGAGAGGGAGGAGAGGAGAGGGAGAGAGGGGGAGAGGAGGGGGGGGGGAAAGGGGAGGGAGGGGGAGAGCGTCACAGGAGGAGCTGGGGGGAGGGTGGAGAGGAGCCACATCGTCAAACCTGTTGAAGAACAGGTTTAACTCGTTGGCCTCATCCAGGTTTCCCTCCCTCCCCTGGATGGTCTTAGCTCCATGGCCAGTGATGGTTCTCATGCCACTCCACACCTCCCTGAGGTTCTTCTGTTGAAGCTTCCTCTCAAGCCCTGGAGAGTCTCCTCTGCGTCCTGAGACCACCTCCGTACAGTTCTGGTGACCACTGGTTGCCTCTGAACCGCAGGTTTATAGAGGGGCCTCAGGTAGACCAGGTTGTGATCTGATCTGCCCAGAGGAGCTGTATGCCTGCTGTACAAACTACTGGAAAGCGGTGTTGGAGGGAAAACCAATGACATCATAAAGTCAATGTATACCAACATCAAATGTGCTGTTAAGATTGACAGCAAGCAAATCCCAAATTGGCTTTCTACCGAATTATCGTACAACAGACCATATTTTCACCCTCAGCACCCTAATAGACAACCAAACAAAAACAAAAGTACATTATTCTCTTGTTTTTTTTACTTCAAAAAAGCTTTTGATTCTATTTGGCACGATGGTCTAGAATAGAATAGAATAGAATAGAACTTTATTAATCCCAAAGGAAATTCTTGTGCCAGGTTGCATAGCAATACAGTACAATAAAACAATATGGAAAACAACAGAATAATACAAATAAACTAACAGATTTACAAATTTACAGTTAAAATATACAAATATGTAGGCAAGATAAGATATTCCGACAGCGAAAACACTTTGGCATAATTTAAGTGTAATATTATTGGACATGACATTAAAAATATTGCACATGATGATGAGAGGAGATGAGAGTAGTGGTAGTTATAGACAACATGATAATAGGGCGTAGTCTGCTGAGTTCACTTCTCACATCCTCCGCCGTGATGATGATTGGCCCTGGAGAGAGGAGAGGGAGGAGAGGAGAGGGAGGAGAGGAGAGGGAGGAGAGGAGAGGGGAGAAAGCAAGCGGGGTGAGGGGGGGGGGGGGGAGAGGGGAGGGAGGGGGAGAGCATCACAGGAGGAGCTGGGGGGAGGGTGGAGAGGAGCCACATCGTCAAACCTGTTGAAGAACAGGTTTAACTCATTGGCCTCATCCAGGTTTCCCTCCCTCCCCTGGATGGTCTTAGCTCCATGGCCAGTGATGGTTCTCATGCCACTCCACACCTCCCTGAGGTTCTTCTGTTGAAGCTTCCTCTCAAGCCCTGGAGAGTCTCCTCTGTGTCCTGAGACCAACTCTGTACAGTTCTGGTGACCACTGGTTGCCTCTGAACCGCAGGTTTATAGAGGGGCCTCAGGTAGACCAGGTTGTGATCTGATCTGCCCAGAGGAGCTGTATGCCTGCTGTACAAACTACTGGAAAGCGGTGTTGGAGGGAAAACCAATGACATCATAAAGTCAATGTACACCAACAACAAATGCGCTGTTAAGATTGGCAAACAACACACAGACTTCTTTCCCCAAAACCGGGGGGTTAGACAGGGATGCAGCTTGAGCCCAACCCTCTTCAACATATACATCAATGAATTGGCAAAATCTCTAGAACAATCTGAGGCACCTGGCATCTCCCTAGGAGACACACAAGTCAAACACCTACCTCATTAGACATTCAACACAGGTAACTTCAACAAAGCTGTAAACAACCTGAGAGACAAGGCAAGAAGGGCTTTTTATGCCATAAAAAGAAACATCAACTTAGACATCCCAATAAAAATATGGCTCAAAATACTAGACTCAGTTATCGAACCCATTTCCCTTTACGGTTGCGAGATCTGGGGTCCACTTGCAAACCAAGATTTTACTAAATGGGACAAACATCAAATTGAAACGCTGCATGCAGAGTTCTGCAAATCCATTCTCCGCACCCA
>PIJE02000286.1:250000-255000 GCA_002895965.2 Coryphaenoides rupestris | reverse complement strand
CGAGACTGGGACTGTGAACAGGGCCGTGTGCTACTGCTGCTGCCGCTGCTGCTGCTGCTGCTGCTGCTGCGACGTTGGGTTCAGACAGGCTTCCGAGTTTTGACAGGTTCCTGACCCACGCCAAAATGGTTCAGCTCAGCTGGGCCCAGACTGGAGGCCATGTGTGTGTTAAATTTATCCATGAAACAAGAGGTATGAAGTATAAAAAGAATATATATAGAAGTTATGATCATGTCCAAATGTATTATGCACCATTTTGCCAGAAATAGTATCTGGGTACTTTTAGTAAACAGTTGTTTGCATACTACGTGTAAATATGAATATACTACATACAACTCTCACCTACTTTTTAGTATGCTGCTGTGCTGTTTGGGACGCAGCCTATGTGTGTGTGTTTGTGTGTGTGTCTTTGTGTGTGTGTGTGTGTGTGTGTGTGTGTGTGTGTCTCTGTGTCTGTGTGTGTGTCTGTGGTGTGTGTGTGTGTGTGTGTGTGTCTGTGGTGTGTGTCTGTGGTGTGGTGTGGTGTGTGTGCGCGTGTGTGTAGGGTTGTAGCCGAGCCAATCCAAGTCAAGGGGTGTTTTTCATCAGACTAATGAATAATGTGTCTGAGTCGGGAGAAGAAGATCGAGAGAGAAGCGAAGGGGAGGAGAAACTGGAGGAGGGAGGGAGGAGGAGGAGGAGGAGGAGGAGGAGGAGGAGTTGGAGAGGGGAGGCGTAATGACTATCAGATGGAGACGTACTACTGTGCGGCTGCTGCTGGTGCTGCTGCAACTCTTTTTAAAGGGGTACACACACCCCTCAATTCACTCCAACGCAGCTTATCGAGATTTCAAAGGTTAGAAATATGGAGCATTTACACTTTTACTTTTAGGGCATTTTAGGGCATTTTTATCCAAAGCGACTTGAAAAGAGCAATATATCGCTGTGGTGCATAAAGATAAGAATAGAGCAGGTTTCAACATTCATAGAGCCTACTGGGCACTTTTGTTTGCGCTCATAATCCATGTGCGCCGTATTGTTTTGTAATGAACCACCGACAAACGGCAGGTTTTCCTGGCAGCTCAAAGCAGGGAGTGTATAGGTCTATACTTCTGCTCCACAACAAGGGTTTTTGCATTGGTAGCTGACAGGTGATTAATCATTGACAACTCCTGCCGTTAGCTCACCTGTGTATCAGGCAGGGGTGTCGTGCTCGACGCTGGTCTTGGTCTCCAGACCACTTTTCTTCGAGTCTCGGTCTCATCTTGGACTCGTGAATTTCACGGTCTCGGATGAAATGGTCTCAGAAGACTCATTCTGAAAGGAGTGTTTTAAGTGTTTTAAAAACATATTATTTTCCATACTTGTATAATTTTAATCCCTTCCAAGAAAGTGCCCAGCAGAGAAGGCTTGAATATTCCGGAAAGTTGAAATGGCATCTAGCTGAGTAACATTATTTCGGCTTTTTCAAAAATTGCATAAGGCTGCCGTAAAAGCAAATGATTTCTGATTGGCCAAACGCAAATTTGTGACTTTTTGTCATGTTTTTTTCCTATCTCCTATCCCTCTTCTATAGACCTTGGCAGTCACTTAGTCACTCTGAGAGCCTGTCGTGAAATTTAGAGGAAATATCGTGCAGTGTTCTATCCTGTAACCAAACTACTACGGTAACTGATGTCAGATACTGTCTTAGATGACATGGCTGCTATTAAAATGGTCATTATTAAAGTTCAGTTTATTTAAACTCAGCGGGAGATTTGATGATAGCCTGTAACACAAGACATCACACATCCCTCCAGAAGCAAATGTTAGCGTGCAGAGAGCGATTCCAGAAGCTAGGAAAGGTCGCTATTTCATGTCGCTTTTCATTGCTATTTGCCTCATACCCCCTTATTCAAGTTACCGGAATAGCCTTTCTACTTCTCTGGCACATTCTGCCGTGTGTGATTATGAGAAGAACGGCGTCCACATTATAGAGACCATAGTAAATGTTATCTGGCCTGCAGGCAGTGATTTTGGGGGGGTGTGGGGGTGTGTGTGTGTGTGTGTGTGTGTGTGTGTGTGTGGTGGGGGGGGTTGATATAGTGTCGGACCAGCCCTGAGATCCTGTGAGCGAGATATATGTAAATCACTCATGCGAATGCGTCTCCACGAGACGGTAATGACTAGAACAACACACCTCGGTGGTGAGCCTACACATGTGGATAAATATCTATGAGCGGAGCTCCAGTTACAGCTCACCAGAGAAGAACATTTTAGAAGCGTCGGCGGCTACAATTGCTGCGTGTTCTTTTAGTCCAAAGGATCCATCATTTATGCAAAGATAAGACTGTTCCAAGCGAGCTGTATTGGAGATCTCTAGGGGGGGGCGGGGGGGGGGGGGTTTCTGGTTCAAGTAGCAATGATTTCCCTGAGTGCAGGTTGTGCTAACCCGACAACCCAGAGAGCCGTAGCGCGCAGCCCAGGTCTACTTGCTACTACTCCTAGTCCACACGCCCCAAGCACTTCCGGCCTCCAATCAACCGTGCCCCCCCCCCCCCCCCCCCCCCCGCGCGCTCCTGCCCCCCCCCCCCAGTCTGGTCCGTAGAATAAACACCGAGCAGCAAGTGATGTGAGCGGGGGAGTGATGAATAATAATTGTCATATTTCTGCACGTTTGCCGTGTTATTGCATATTATGCATATTATATGTTAAGATGGTGTTGGATGGATCGCATGTGTTGCTGCTGCCTATCACCCATCATCACCATCATCATCATCATCTCCTATATATATACGTTTTAGTTTCTTTTTCTTCTTTCCCTGCTCGATGAAGTGATGAACGCGCACGGCCTTGTTTCGAATGCGATTCTTAAAAAATGTGGTTTGGGCTGAGAGTTGTCGGTACGAGGGGTGGGGGGGGGGGGGGGGGGGGGGGTGTTATCCCCATGGTTACAGCTCACACTAACTTTGTGATACTTTTTTTATTTTGTGAGCGAGTGTTGTTGAGTATGAGCATCCACGCACCGGGGATCTGGCACCTGTGTTCCTTCGCTGTGGCATCAAAGTGCCTGCCAAAGGTTGCAAAAATAACAGCATTTGAGTTTGGAGCAGAGTAGAACTTCCACAAACTGGTCGGCGTTCATTGTTTTAGTAACGGTGACAAAACGGTGTCGATTACTATGTTGAAGATCATAGAAGACACGCTAAGACGTTGAAAACTAAAAGAAACACCGTTTTGGGTTCACTGGCAGTGACTGCGCGGGACCCTCCTTTCTGTCACAATCGATTACTGTTGTTGAATAGATTAGTCAGGGGAGTGTAGAAATATATAGCTTAGAAGCAGCTCCCTCCCTGCAAACTCTGAGTTATCTGAGTTCAATGATCACCACTTGAACAGCTACTACTTTTTACTACTCACATTTTTTGGGGGGGCTAAAAGGAAACACTAATCCTATGAGGAGGAAAATGCTTTTTTCAAAAAGATTCAAGGTTTTGACTTTTGCTAAATAATCCAAGCTTCCAGCTCCTACCGCAGGCCCAAGCCTCCAGCTTCCAGAGTTGTAGCAGGCCTTGGAGTCTGTTGCCTCCCAGCGCACGGGACTTAGTGGGGGGAGACCAGGGAAGGACAGAACCCACACCGGGAGGCAAACTCTTATTTCAGACCTCAAGTCTGCCAATTCCCTGCTCAGAAAAAGCGAAATAAAGCATCGGATTTCCACATTTGCGTTAAAGTTCACAAAATTCACAGATTACAGCTATTTCTTTTACTGCTGTCAGGTGTTGTCTGTGTCAACTGCACAGAAATTGGACAACAGGAGAACATAAATTAGAAAACCAGTTTCAGCACTGGTGGTACTGGCGGGAGTTGAATTGGGCCATATTTTATTCTGCGAGATGGAACATCAAAGGTATGTGATCACGCTGATCACCTGCCGGTCACCTTCTTTATGTCACACGTTGATATCGCTGCCGCATTTAGTTCAGCATTCTTCGGAAGCACATTTTTATTATTGTATTTTCTAGCTATAAAGCAGATAGTAGCGTAGTTATAAAAATAAAAACAAACTGTGGTCGAGGTTTTTACTCGGCAGCAGGGATGGCCCGAAGTGGATCCGCTCCCCCCCCCCCCCCCCCCCCCCCACCCCCTCCCCTGAAACAGCTCAGAAAGCGAAGCTCCTGCCAAAAACACCTCCTGCCTCTTACTGCTGCCTGTGGCCGGCCTTCTCCCGGCCTGCTTCTAGACAGCAGCCCGGGGAGCAGCGGGGCGCAGAGGGAGGAGCCCCCGGGGCCCTCCCACTAGCTATAAGACCGGAGGCAGACGGAAAAACTGGGAAAACAGGCACACGTGGAGCACTCCGGCAAACAGAAGGCAAGAGGAGGGAGGAGGTGCTGGAGAAAAGTGACAAGAGGGTCAGGCAGAGCAAGGGAGTCAGGGAGCACTGTTGCCTCGGCAAGAGGAGACGTCATCGCATTTCTGCGTGAGTGAGATGCACGGAAGTCAAAGATATAGAGAGGGAGAGAATTAAAAGAGAAAGTCAGATGACAGCTTCACAGAAGTGTTCCTCAAGGAAGGATTAACAAACGAAGCACCTGGGATTTCGGGCGTCTCTTTTCACTGTTTTTGGTGTGCGTGGAGAACTTTGAACGGGGGACTGGAACCGGACCTACGACAACCTGCCCGACACAAGTTCTCCAGTCAGGAAGAAGAGGTTGAACAACAAAAAGACAAACGCAAAACCTCGGACAAATCCTTCCGTCCAACTCTCGGTGTCAAGTCTCGCTGTCACTTCACACGTCTCTGGGACCCCTCAAGCTTCTTCTTCCTCTTCTCTCTTCTTCCTCCCCCTTCCTCCTTCCAAAGACTTGGTCTACGTCTCTTCCTCCTTTCCAAAGACTTGGTCGAGGTCTCAGTGGCACTAGGTCCCAGCCGGGCACCGAGCGCCCAGCCTTGGTCGGGTGGGCGGCGTCTAGGAGGATGACCTTCGCCATGCTGCGGGCCGCGCCCCCCACCGGGCGCTACCTCTACAGCGACATTGCCCT
>PIJE02000286.1:242500-245000 GCA_002895965.2 Coryphaenoides rupestris | reverse complement strand
ACACCCCCACACACACACACACACAACACACAATAAGGTTCTCCTTACATTTTGTCAACGTTGCGGACACAGATCAGTTTTTTTCTGTTTTCTGAGGAGAAAGGCGGGAACATGAATCACCCAGGACAGGATTAATCATTTGGCTCGACGGTGCCGCTTTCAGCACTTTGCAAAAATAATGGTTTCTAAACTGCAAGAAAGAAAGAGAGAGCGAGGGAAATGGGATATATATAGAGAGAGAGAGAGGAAAGAGAGAGAGAGAGAGAGAGAGAGAGAGAGAGGGAGAGATACCCTGTGGGATAATCAGCGCTAGCGATATATCCTCACGGTTTGGACGGTTTGTTTTGGGTGGAGCGGGGACCTCACCCCCGGCTCTGATGTAGACACGCTAATGAACCGTGCAGTGTTACAACGCTGACGTGTGTGTGTGTGTGTGTGCGTGTGTGTGTGCGTGTATGTGCACATGTGTGTGTGCGCATGTGTGTGCGTGTGTCTGCACTCAGCATGAGTGTGTGCATGTGTGTGCATATGTGTGTGTGCGTGTCTGCACTCAGCATATGTGCTAATCACTGTGGTTTTCACTGTCGCTCGGCTATTAAGACTTCTCATTTCTCACTCGAAAAAAGAGCATGACATCATGGCATCGCCCGGTAGCCAAAAAAAAAAATGCAAGCGCAGTCGTCTGGTTATTATTAGACTAAAGTACGTAATAATATATTCATTGTTCCTGCACAGTGGTGTGAGTTTGTGGATGCTTTTCTGTAAACGGACGTCTGTGTCTGATTGCGCTTCAAGTTTGAAATCCTTTGGGGGATATGAAGATATTAAAGATTATTGATTTTCATCAATCAATCCGGTGTCTTTCAAACCAATAACCATGCAACTGCTTATGAAGTAAAAAAGTAAAATGTACAATTCAATGAGGCACTAATCTGTCATTGTTTTAAAGGGATTGCTTTTTATTATGGTGATGCACCACAGAAGAATCAAACAAAGCAGAATACTTTGTGGGTTCGAGTTAGTATTATGAGAATTATGAGTATTATTTGTATGAAAGTTGTGGGCATGACATCAGACAAGACTGGTGGTGCGCATGCATGCATCAGTTGTGTTGAGTCATTACGACACAGCAACAAATTTCACGTCTTGTGTATCAGTGCTGCTGGCTATAGTGCCATATATATATATGATATATATATCTAAATAATGTAATTCCAAGTGTGTATAAATCAAGCCCGCCAGCCACCATGATGCCTATTAATAAGCCGCGCGGCTAAGCAGAACACATATCCCACGTGTTCCAAGCCACATAATAGCGTGCGGTGGTGCATTTGATGAGTTAGTTAAGCGTAATTCAATGTCTGGGCTTCTCAGATGTGTGGTTTTTTTTCACACTGCGTTTGGATTAGCCTCAGCGATCTGTAATGGTAATGGTGAAGTCATCGTCGGGATAGTTAGAAAAGTACATACTAAACACGCGATAACTAACACCTACCGTGTGATGGGATACCGCCAGCTTTCATTTAACACGGTAAATAACAGCAATCTCTCTTTATATGTTTCGCAGGCAGGGTGCCCGAGTGTAATTATTTTTTCCAACCAGTCATTCGTCTCGCCGAGAGCTGCCACGGACTAAATTAGATGTTTGTGTTTGACAGAGTGGCTTAACACAGGAAGAGAGGGAGAGAAGCAGGCACATGGAAAACCCTCACCGAGCGCTAGCGAGAGACAGAGAAAGAGAGAGAGAGAGAGAGAGAGAGAGAGAGAGAGAGAGAGCACACTCGCGGGATTTGGTTTCACAGAAACAATATTACGCATTCTATGGAAATGGAAATGTCGCTGCGGCGTTGATAAGATTCTGCGCAGGGAGCGACCCCCCCCACCCCGCTCACATATAAATTTCCACTGACAAAGCTTCCACTGAATCATAAATAACAACAACAATGGGGCGTCCAATGTGGAACTATCGTTAAATCATATCTAAAGCAAATATCATCAGGAAATCTTATTAGCGTCGGACAAATGGCTCCCGCGAGAGTTCACCGGTATGCCGGAGTGCAGTGCGTGTGTGTGTGTGTGTGTGTGTGCGTGTGTGTTTATGTTTGGGAAAGGAACCACAAGTGAGAGAAAGAGAGAGAGAGACAGAGACAGAAACAGAAAGGAAAAGGGGGGGGGGGAGATGAGGAGAGAGAAACAGAGACAGAGAGAGGGAGTAAGGGATAGAGAGAGAAAGAGAGAGAGAGAGAGGGGGGGTAAGTAAGAAAGGGAGGAAGAGAGAGAGTGAGAGAGAAGGAGAGAGAGGAAGAGAGAGAGGGGGGGTAAGTAAAGAAAGAGAGAGTGAGAAAAAGACAGAGAGAAAAATAGAGAGAGCGAGTAAGAGAGAGTGTGTGTGTGGAGAGTGAGAGAGTGTGTATGTGTGAGGGAGAGGGAGAGAGAGAGTGTGCGTGTGTGTGTGTGTGTGTGTGTGTGTGTGTGTGTGTGTGTGTGTGTGCGAGAGAGA
>PIJE02000286.1:5000-237500 GCA_002895965.2 Coryphaenoides rupestris | reverse complement strand
TTAGAATACGCCGTTTGGGCCGGCACTAGCTGGGCTAAGTAAATATCTCATAGATATTTAAAGACAAACACGTCTTTGACATAACGTAAAAACTGTTCTATCTTCAAATTCTTCAAGTTCAAGTTCATTTCTGAATGTTTTGAACTAATCATCTTACACATTGCACCTTTAAGATCTCTATTTCCATAACCAAATATGTATCAATACTTTCTTGACCAAGAACTGAAAATGGAGTGTGTGCTACCAGCACCCCTCTTCATTGTGTGTTGTAAAGACAAGACGGAGATGTTATCTTCCATTTCTGGCAAAAAAAAAACATTGAAAAACATTAAGAAATCCCATTAGGGCTTGAACAGAAAAGTGCACCAATAAACTAATTAGAAAAATATTACCTGACAGTTCCTGGTACAGTGTAATTACACATGTAATCAGCAATGTAAACTAACAACCTGTAACCGCACGTACTTAATATGAAATAACGTTATGTAACAGAACCCTATCCCTACCCTCGTGTGGTACTCACTTTTCACCTATATTCTTAACCCTAACCAAATCATCAACATTTCCTGGAAAATCACTACAATGGACTTATTCATGAGATATTGATGAGAAATGAGCACGGTCAAGGTGAAATAACAAGGTAAATAGCATACAAACATCTGCATACTTTTTCAATTCTTCAAACAAATATCATACACATGGAACGGTGAGAATTAGAAGGATGGAGATTTTTTTTTAAGGAAGCAATATTTTTGAGAAGTCTGTGTCTAGTGTGTCCTAATGACTTCTGGTCCAGTTAGTCTGAGTCTCAGTCTGATCTCTCTAGCAGGCTGTCTGTCTATCCAGTACAAGTGTGTGTGTGTGCATGTGTGTGTGTGTGTGCATGTGTGGAGGGG
This sequence comes from Coryphaenoides rupestris, assembly GCA_002895965.2. Taxonomy (NCBI): domain Eukaryota; kingdom Metazoa; phylum Chordata; class Actinopteri; order Gadiformes; family Macrouridae; genus Coryphaenoides; species Coryphaenoides rupestris. The sequence goes on along the minus strand of PIJE02000286.1, from coordinate 236,604 downwards.
GGGGGGGGTGGGGTTGTCTTCCTCCCACACAGTACAGATCAGATTCCCCTGCGCCTACACACTCACGCGCGCACACACACACACACACACACGAAAGCACACGAATAGACGTGTGCCCTGCGCACAATGACCCTTATGAAACGTGGATGTGCATGAGCAAATTCAGAAGTTAAAGTGTGTATGTCTGTGTGTGTGTGTGTGTGTGTGTGTGTGTGTGTATGTGAGACGCATGCAAATACACAACCACATGAATGCAGTCACACACAAGAATTACAATACACACACACACACATGCACAACGCATACTGTGCACACTTCCAGAGCAGCCATTAACCCACGCACATGAGTATGTGTGTGTGTGTGTGTGTGTGTGTGTGTGTGTGTGTGTGTGTGTGCGTGTGTGTGCGTGAGCAGAGAGATCTGTGATATAGATCAGGTCTCTAATGGTCTCAGTGTTTCTACGTTGATGAAAGCAGACCAGCGGTGGTATACTGTGTATGTGTGGGTGCGCTTGGACAAAGGTGACCGGAGGTTGGACAGCCGCTCCGATCTCATTATCATGGTAATGATGATGATGATGATGATGATGATGATGATGACCCTATTGGAAAATTGGCATGTGGCAGCCAATAACCACGCTTTCAAAAAAGTGCAAATCTAAATGGCGCTTGTGAAAGAGCCAACAAACCAGAGAGACACTATTTCCATGTCATCAATATTGCTTTTTGTGTGTGTTTATGTGATTAGGATATAGAAGGCAATAAAAGAGACAGCCAATACCATTTTTAGAAAAACAATCGAAGAAGAAAAAAATGTCAACGAACTCTGCTAAATAATGAAATAAGGAAAAGTGATAATACCCATTCACAATTAAAAGCTGCTGTCTTCCAAGACGACTGAAGCATTCCATTATCCATTAGCCAATCTGAACTCACCACGTAACCCGTAGACACCCACCACCTCCCACCATCTCCACCTTGGCGCTTATAAAGATAAGGCTGTGTGTTAAAGTAATGTAAAATGTCTGCACGTCACGACCCACGTCATGACTGCTGCTGTTCTACTGGGGGCGGGCGGGGGGGGAGTGGTGGGGGTTGGTGGGGGGGGGCAGGGTAGTCGCTGCCTGTTCAATGCAAGGCAGCTCAGAACCACCTCCACATACATAAATGTGGTCGACCGCTCCAAAAGTGGTCCCGACTCGACTGTAGATCATTGTGCACTTCCAGGTATGAGGGGGAGAAAAAAAGGTTGACAGTCTACCTAGAAACTCTGGCAGCATCTAGCCGAAAGTGTGAATTGACAGTGAGAAAACGCAGCACTTTAAATATTAAAGATGCTTCTAGTAAGATTGGAGAGTTGTAAGGAGAGAGACGTGCTCTCCGTTCCCTTGAAGTGTTGAATTTCCCGCAAAATGATTGCATTTACATTTACATTATCGTAAATCACCAATCACAGAAAAGATGCAGTGATTGGTGCCAGGACTGGTCTAAAATGTAAATTGGCTCACACAGAGACAAGAAAATCTGAGTCAACTCGAAACAGCATGCATTTAACTCACTGTGGCATTTTACACACACATTCCACTCAAATAATAGCTATAACTATAATAATAGATTTTAAATCTTACACTGTACTAAATCATAAAATGACCATAATATATCATCAAAGATTAAGGAACTACAGTATGTATATAAGTCAAAATATTGGCTTCTCCAACAACAATGCTACAGCTAGTATGTTCTCCTTTAAAATTTCCATCCCGGCTCGGAACATTTTCGTTTTGTTCTGCATAATTAACTGTTCTCTGAGTTGACACCGTGCATTGCCTATTTCGAAAACCTGGGTTGCCAGGATGGATCAACTGAGATTGTACTAGATTCTACCTGACCTAAACAGTATCGCCCTCTTTTGCTCCATGACCAGAGATGTACTAAAGCACAGGTAAATTGAGTTGCATTTCAAAGATTGAGACAACTTAGAGCCCAGAAGGTTTTCAAGCCGGATGCTGTGTTTGTTCAGTGTCCCTAACCTGGCGGAGGAGGGGGTGGGCAGGCGGGCAGAGACAACTCTCTCCGGTGTTGTGAATTTGGACTGCAGTACCAATTTTCAACACCGGGGGTCATTGTTACATATAGCACCTTTAAGTGTAGGTGACTAGAGCAGTGATTTTCAACCGCTGTGCCGCGGCACACTAGTGCACCGTGAGAGATCATCAGGTGTGCCGTGGGAAATTATCCAATTTCACTTAATTGGTCCAAAACATATTATTTAGTTACTGCCATGGTTGAGCGTCTGTGCCTGCAATGTAGTGACTGGCAGAGTAATTAATTACTCTTCCATGTCAGTGGGAGGCAGTAGGAAGCGCAATAATCACATAATAATGACAGTTAGTGATGTGTGTGAGAGGTGTCGTTATTAGGCTGCAATGTGTCATTTTGTAACATTTTTGGTTGCTGGTGCCGCAGGATTGTTTTCATGTAAAAAATGTGCCTTGACTCAAAAAAGGTTGAAAAACACTGGACTAGAGCACTAACCTGCATCAGCCGTCCTCTTAAGATCACATGCACACGACCTGAAAATTACTTTTTCTCTTTTGGCGCGACGACGAAAAGGGCCGTAAAGTTCCCCTTAAATCAAAGGTGACAGGTCGCGCCCGTTTCAGTCGGAAGCCCGACTTCCTGTGTTTTCCTCCTGTGCCATAAGGCCTTCCTTCCGACCGACTACTGTCCCCATAAAACACAAAGAGGACGCAGACATGAAGCGATGCATCGCGGCTGAATTAACTGCCTTCATCCCGCATAGCCTTTGGCAACTGCACATTACTCTTACTGAACCTACTGGGACCTGGGCTTCTCAGGTGCATGTGCACACACACACACACAACACACACACACACAGACACACACACATACACATAGACAGACACACACATACACCCCCCCCACACACAGGCAGCAGGAGGCTAACTGCACCAAGTGGGAGCTGTGTTGCCGAGGGCCGGATGAAAGGAAACACTAAAACTACAACGAGGGAAAGACAGGTGGCCAGTTTGGCAGCGCCCCATGCTAACGCACACACACACACACACACACACACACACAGGGACAAAATATCTTTCCGACTCAAACCCCCTGTTGCGTACACCTGTGAAAGTGCCAAAACTCCCCCTCAGTTTCCTTTTTTTTTTATTTCCCTCCTCTCTCTCTCTCTCTTCTCTCTCTCTCTCTTTCTCTCTCTGTCTCTCTCTACCTCTCTCTACCTCCCTCTCTCTCCCTCTCTCTCTCTCTCTCTCTCTCTCTCTCTCTCTCTCTCTCACCTTTGCTTACTCATTTTAGATTTCACAGAGGCTTCTCCAATACTCTCTTAAAGATGCCAAAAAACCAACCACTGACCCAGACCCCCATCTATTCTCTCTCTCTCTCTGTCTCTCTCTGTCTCTCTGTCTCTCTCTCGCTCTCTCTAAACATTCCTCCCCCTCCCATATCTAAACAGGTGCCCCCCCCCCCCCCCCCCCCCAACGCCTTGCCAACCCACCCAGGCTCACCTTTAATTGGCTTAGTTAAAAAGACGATTTCCTCCGGAAAGGGATGACCACCCCGGGAGCCTTCCTCCAGTGTATATAGGTATGGTGTGTGGTCTGTGCGTGTTGTGTTGTGTGTTGTGTGTGTGCGTGGTGTGTGTTGATGTGAGTAGGACAACACATGCATGCAGTTTAGGTCTTACGGTTCAATTGCTGTGCGTCGGTGTAAGCTGACCGATGAGTGTTTGAGTGTCCGCCTGTTGAAATCAGACGGACATCATCCAGAAAGTGAATCCAAAAACTTTTCTGAAACCATAAATAAGCCTTCTATAAACATACAGATACTGTACATGAAGAAATAATCATAACTAACATAAATCCACATTGATTTGTACTCTTTATTTTGTGAACACGCTGACTCACTCTTTGGCACGGGGACTTAATGTGATCCAAATCCTTATTGTCCTCTTCAGTCGCCCTTATCTTAAACTACCATCTCATTTTAAACTACCATCTTATCTTAAAATTAGGGCTGTCAAACGATTAAAATTATTCATTGCGATTAATCGCATGATTTTGTGTAGTTAATCGCGATTAATCACGATTAATCCCAAGTTTTTTATTGGCTCAAACTTGAATGATTTTTCCAAGTGAAAAGCAGTGTATTGTGTTGTAGCCATATGAATGGAAAATATAAGCAGCATCCAAATGTATTTTTTTATTACAATAACAAAATCCAATATAAAACCAAAAATATTTGTAGCCACTGGCAGGGCAATAACATTTTCATAGTCTTATCTAGTTAATGGGGGTGCTCCGAATTAACGCCCCCCCCATCAGAACCGAATTAACGGAGAACCCCCCCCAGAACGCTGACTGAGCCCCGCGCCTCACGGGAGCGTCATCATTGCGCATCCTTGGCGCAATATCTGTGATGTCCACCAAAGTGTCCTAACAACAACGACGTCCTCAGTTGCTTGAAGTACTTTTGGTGATAGAAGCGAATGAAAAGGTCAAACTACGCCCGTTAAGGGCGTCAAAAAAATGTGTGGCGTTAACGCGTTACTACCATCTTACTACCATCTTATCTTAAACTACCATCTCATCTTAACTACCATCTTATCTTAAACTACCATCTCATCTTAAACTACCATCTTATCTTAAACTACCATTTTATCTTAATCTACCATCTTATCTTAAAATACCGTCTTATCTTAAACTACCATTTTATCTTAATCTACCATCTTATCTTAAACTACCATCTTATCTTAAACTAACATCAAGTATTCGTTGTCTATACCAGGAACCAGGAGGTCACACACAGCGTTTTTAGACGCAAGATTAACTATTTCAGAAAACGTATATAAGGCATTTGTAACATTTGCATTAAATGCATTTACATTTTCCACATTTAAACTGTATTCATTTTAGTGCCTCAAATAATTTAAAGGACTCCTATTATCCCACCAGGTGTGAGCGTGATTAGCCATTCCAAGCTGTTGCAAAAACCAGTGTCATCTCTGGTTTTTGAGTGTCCACCCAGATGTATGGTGGATAGATCAGCCTACCAGTTGCTACAGACCACTGGGTAGGCTGGTAGGCTGATCTAGTCCCAGTGACCGGGGAACCGCTGTGTCCATTTACTGACTGACCGGTCATCTGGGTCTAGTTTGAGTCACAAGCCTTCCCTAATCCGGGATAATTGAAAATTACTTTAGTATGTGCTTCTTGTGCGTATGCATACATGGTTTCATTTACATTGTTAGCTGGTGCTGCGTCTCATGAGGTCGACAGTTCTATACATATGTTATGAAATATGTTGAAGTTATGTAGTTAGATGTAGTCATGATCATATATCCAAACCTAAACGATGAAAGATTCACAGCTGGTAATATAATATAATGTATATACTGTATATATACTGTATATATATATATATATATATATATATATATACAGTATATAATATAACATATGTCTTACTGGTGTAATGATATCACTACCATTAGAGATGGTCGCCATAATATACAACATATTCCAATAATAATCGACTGATAGGGAAATACACAGTGATAATAATAATAATAATAATAATAATAATAATGAACCTTATTTATATAGCAAAACACAGTTACAAAGTGCTTTACAGTAAAAACAAACACAATTAAATCACAGAGACACTTTTAATGCTTCTAATGCTGAAATACAAGTGGACAGACATATTTTACAACACTTGCAGAATATGTGCATGTGTATACTACACACACACACACACACACACACGCACACGCACACACACGCACACACACTGTCTTTCATCCTTTAGCAAGCTGTGTAAATGGGAGGTCTCTAGAGATTTGACAAGTGTCGGTGCACACTGGACTGATCCAACAATGAACAGCTGGGGTCGTACCTAGCACACACAGTACCACACACACACACACACACACACACACACACACACACACACACACACACACACACACACACACACACACACACACACCCGGCTGAGAGACGAGATCCAAATAGGATATAAGAGAAACATTCAATAAGAAGAAAACATAATGACTCTATCTGTCCGTCCCCCCGTCCGTCCGTCCGTCTGTCTGTCTGTCTGTCTGTCTGTCTGTCTATCCATGTATCAAGATGAGATGGACATTCTGGGATTATAAGAGGAGAAGAGAGGAAGAGGAGAGGACAGGAAGAGGACAGGAAGAGGACAGGAAGAGGATAGGAAGAGGATAGGAAAAGCAGAGGAAAAGCAGAGGAAGAGGGGACAGGAGGCGAGGAGAGGAGAGGAAGAGGAAGAGGAAGATGAAGAATAGAAAGGAGAGGAAGAGGTGCGGAAGAGGGGAGGAAGAGTAGAAAGGAGAGGAAGGACAGGAGGAAGAGGAGAGGAAGTGGAGACAGGAGGAGAGGACACAGGAGAGGAGAGGAAACGAGACAAGAGATGAGAGGGGAGGAGAGGGAGAGGAGAGGGGGAATCACAAGCAACACCTTCAGGGGAGATCATAGCAGAAAGCATCACCTGCAACATAAAAGATACGACTAGGCCTCGACAGAAGGCCTCTACAGAAAGAGCCGGAAGGCATAGAGAGCCAAAGAGCCAGAGAGGGAGATGGAAAGCGCTGAGCGTGGCGTCGGTACTCGGTAGCCGCGTGCCAGTGGAGAGCGCCGCCGTTCTGCGTGGCCGCAGCCCCCGGCACTCTCCGCTCCGTCCCCTCCAATAAGACCCCGGCTTTAGTGCTGGAAAATTCCCTTCCGAGCTGTCAGTCAGCCGCTTTAATAAAAACAGAGTATAACATTGTGGTTTCGCTCGCTCTCCGTCCGCCCCCCCTGGAGGATCCCGGCGCAGGGTTTTTTGTCTGCGGAACTGTGAAAATATCCTCTGCTTTTATTAGCGGAGCCCCGGTCCGGACCGGAGTGCCGGAAAAACTCTGGCCACTCTCACTCCTCTCTCTGTCTCTCTCTCTCTCTCTCTCTCTCTCTCTCTCTCTCTCTCTCTCTCTCTCTCTCTCTCTCTCTCTCTCTCTCTCTCTCTCTCTCTCTCTCTCTCTCTCTCCCTCGCTCACTCTCTCTGCTCTGTGACGCCCATCTGTTGTGCATTAAAAGCCAACCACCTGGACTTCACCCAAAACCTGGAATGAAATGAAATGAGTGGTAGTACAGAAAATAACTCGGCTACATGCATGCACGCATGCACACGCACACGTACTGTACACATACACGTAAATCACACGCGTGGGTATGCATATCGAGGGGCACACACACACACACACACACACTCACACACACACACACGCATGCATGTAGATACAGATACAGGGGATCAGAATCACATGCACTTCTGGTACATTATGGGAAAAGTTGTCTTAATCTCCATGTAGTTACAGGTCAGTGTACAATGTATATTTGCAATTTTATATTTGCAAAAAAGTCATGGGGTGTTGGCGTTGTTTAGGTGCACATAAGCAACAGCGGCGCCCACTTTTAGCTACGCCAGTCATGCTAACACCCAATAGCATAACCACAGCAGGGATTCAACGCCCCTCCTGGGACTGTGGGCCACGTTCTGGGACTGTGGAACGTTCCCCATCCCCAACCGAGGTCCTCGTTTTTCAGGAACCTGAACGCCCGGGGCCTCAGGGGAGGCCAGTCCTGGGATCATGGGGGAAGCCACCTGCGAGCTCTAATACCCCGCCTACCCCGCCTGAGCCCAGGAAACCCAAATCCAGGAACAAAAAAATAACCGCAACACAAAAAAGAATCCTAAAACCAAACCATAAACCATAAACCCTAAAATGAAACGCTAACTCTAAAACCTAAATCATAACCCTAACCCAAAGCACCCAAGCACTAAAACCAAAACCCTGACCCTAGAAGCAAACCCTATAACCAAGCCCTAAGCCTAAAACCAAACCCTAAAACCAAATAAACTACATCAGACACACAGTGCTGTCCACTGCCCTGAAATATCCCTCCCGCCATTGTACTTTCTCCCGTGTATGTTCTTATTTTGTTTATATTATGTTTGTTTTTCATAGGAGTAGATGGTCTCTCGGAAGAATCAGAAAAAGCTGTTTCTGATTCTGATATAACACAGTAGGCTACAACACACAAGAGAGACTCCCTCTATATGGTATAGCCTACTGTACTCCTGTCAGAAATCACTCTCGTCATAGATTTAACAATTTATTGCATGAAATGGTCATGCACTTTAGTTTGGCGTATGGTTCCACTCTTTCAGGGTGCTCCCCACTGTAGGATTTAACGCGTACAGCATACCAACATTTGGCAAGAGGAGCGATATCCAATCCCCCCATGGTGATACATCGGATATCACAAGCCATTGTGCAGGTTCCATACAATAGAGAGCAGAACCAACGGAATCCAGCTCAGCACACGTAGCTGTGCGAGAGGAAAGGTCTTAAATTGACTACCTATCAGTGTACATCCGTTGATGGCCCTGATGGGTGGCGTCTGACTAGAGAGTCCTGCCAGAGCTGGCTCCGGGCCATCATGTTCTCATTGATTTTTGTCCAGAAAATGGTAGTTGCTGATGGCAAGGTCTCTGCATTTTGGGCATATTGCCGGTGAGTTGATTTGGTTATTGACAAATTCTCTTTGGACCCGTGCTCTCTACATCTCTCTGGTGAACCAAATTAACCGTGGCAGGTCAGCCTGGACATTGAATAGCAATAGAATAGCTTCCTCTATCTTGTACAAGTTTGCCGTTATGTAAAGGTCTAGTTTGCCCACATCCTCTATGAGATGTGGCAACTGTGACCCTTTGAGTTGACCAACTGGGGGAATTGATGTCAGTATTAAACTCGGGTCAATGGCGTTGGGCAGCTAATTAGCTAGGAATTTGTAACATCGACATTCGCAGTTCTTCCCAGTGGTCATTTTTTTCTTCACCAACACAAGAACACAAACTTGAAGAAACTCTTCACTGATATCTTTTTCACTTCCGTCACGTCCTTCCTGGAATGGGTGACACCAGCAACACGTCCGTTCTTTTCCAATCTAGCATTAAGTTCTGACTAAGACCTTAGTAACCACTCGTTGGTTTCAGACGAATTTGCTAAATTTGGTTGAACTACAGTGAATCAACAACCATCCCAGTATACCTCCAGCTTTTGCTAATGGTGCTAGGTCACCTGTAGCTCCCTCTGGTGGTTTGGCCAGGGAAAACCCCACAATGTAAAGATAGCTCTATCTCCACAACCACACAAGGTAGAGTCTTTTGGGTCGCTTTACTACAAATATAATACTACTAATGTATTGAGATCAAATGAGAGGATGATGATTTGTCTGTGTATTGGAACTAATATTGAGAGGATAATATATATATAACATTGTAACATTGCATTTACAACAGTGTGGCCATCTCCATGGAGTTTGGTATGGATGATTGTGATACAGTATGACGTGTGCATTCCACCTTGTTTCACATAAAACCAAGTTGTCATCCAAGTTGTCATCTATCATCACAGGATAAATGTTTGGTACTAAGGGTCAGACGAAAATTGTTGGTGCCGTTTGGAAAAGCATCGTTGGAACTCGAAATGCGTCGCTGGAAGCCCTCAGCTCTGACCAGATCTCTGCTTTTTTCTCACTGAAATTTGATTTGCACGTTTTAACTCGATTTTAACAAATGGTCATTATCCAACCTGCGACCAGCCACTGTAAAAGTGAAATTACGAAAACTAACTTTGGCAAACTATCAAGTTCTCCTTTTAAGGTTAGTTTTCATGTTGAAATATGATGTTGGAGTTTATATTTGATGATTGAAACCGCTAGAAGTGCTAAAAATACTTCTGCTGGTCAGCTAGCCACGAGCCTCCCCCACACACTCATTACCACAAAACTCGGTGGTTGGGATGAGAGGAGGGGATGTGGCAAGGAGAGAGAGAGAAGCATGTGTGTGTGTGTGTGTGTGTGTGTGTGTGTGTGTGTGTGCGAGTGTGTGTGTGTGGTGTGTGTGTGTGGGTGTGTGTGTGTGTGTGTGTGTGTGTGTGTGTGTGTGTGTGTGTGTGTGTGTACACGTGCATGCATGTGTGTGTGTGTGTCTGTGTGTGTGTTTTGAGTCTGTGTGTGTGTGCGTGTGTGTGTGTGTGTGTGTGTGTGTGTGTGGTGTTGTGTGTGTGTGTGTGTGTGTGTGTGTACACGTGCATGCATGTGTGTGTGTGTGTCTGTGTGTGTGTTTTGAGTCTGTGTGTGTGTGCGTGTGTGTGTGTGTGTGTGTGTGTGTGTGTGTGTGTGTGTGTGTGTGTGTGTGTGTGTGTGTGTGTGTACACGTGCATGCATGTGTGTGTGTGTGTGTGTGTGTGTGTGTGTGTGTGTATACATGTGTGTGTGTCTGTGTGTGTGTCTGTGTGTGTGTTTTGAGTCTGTGTGTGTGTGCGTGTGCTCCTCACTTGTGGTCAAACATATTAGTATTATATGATATTTCCTATGGTCTCCTGGTATTTCTGAATGACTGCACATATTGCAGTCTACTGGTGTATTATTGAAATCTTGCATCACATCATCGCAAAGGAATTTGCCGTTTCTTCATTTGGATGAATTGTTTTGAAGGGGTGTTTTGCTGATGTAGTCGACTACGGACAGAAATAATTAATCATAATAATATAGAAGATTACTACAATAATATTATTGTTTAAAACAGGCCATCACCGTCTGACCACGGTCTGTGGAGTTGACAATGAAAGTTACATTTCTAACTCTAGCACTCTCACACTCGGTCTGATTCTCAACCGAGTGTGTTTGCACATCCGTATTATATATTGACTCTGTTAAACAGCAGACAGACAGCTTAACTTTATTTATACAATTACATTACAAATAATGAATCACAAATAATGCATTAACAAACTACACAACTTGTTTATACACTTGTGTAAATACGGAATAATATTACCGAAAGACCGATTTATTAGGAATAATTACAGATGTTTGGTTCATGCTGTTTAATGTTATGTAGTCCTAGGAGTTGGGTGGGAATGGTCTGGCCAGTGTGATTTATCTCTTCATTAACCTTTCCTTCTCCTGTCATCCTGGCTCCTCTGTAGCGTTAAATGTTGAAATGACTGTCAGCCTTTAGCTCTCCTCCACCTCAGTCTTGAAAAATTGCTCTTGTCTTCTGGTCTTCACACTTCAAATCTCCCAAAGGCACAGATTTAGATGGGGACAGGGGTGCATGTCAGCCCCAAGATGAGATGGCCTTGAATTATGATTCTTTGGTGATTTACATTTAGGGCATTTCGTAGATGCTTTAATCCAAAGCGATTTACAATAAGGAAATGTGTTGCATAATTGCTAGGTCACCTGCGTAGTAGCTGGGAGTGCCATTTTGAGCACATTACCAACATCTAAAAACATACAATATGCTAAACAATGCTAAGTACTATTATTTAGTGGTATATGTTCTTATAAATCTCAAAATGTTCACATTTAAATAAACGGACGAAGCCAGTGTGTAGCCGCGATGTTTGTTCTTGTTGTTGTTTTTTGGAGATTCAGAAACTGGTCCGGCTCCACAATGTTGAAGTGAAACCCTGGCCCTCGCCTGCAGCTCTCCTGTTCCTGTTTCCTCGATGCGTTCCCTCCTGTTCATTCATGCCGTTTCCTCCACGAGCAGCTTCCTCTCTCCCTCCCCTGGGTGACTGATTTATTCCCATAGTCCACTCTGTCTGTCCGTCCATTCCTCTGTCTGTCTGTCTGTCTGTCCATCTGTCTGTCTGCTGCTCTCTCCTCCAGCTGCCAGGTCCCAGCAGGGCCAGCCATCCGGCTCCTCCGCGAGCTGTACCTTGAAAACACGTGTTCAACCCCCCCGATGCACTCTCAGGGAGGGAACACACTGAAATACACATGGTGCTCGTGCACACACACACACACACACACACCACACACACACACACACACAAAACTATGACTAAACATCAGTCTACAGTCGAGCTACAGTGTCCTCATGGGAGCAATTCAATGCAAATTGACTTATTGTGCCCAGTATAATTACTTTGTGCCCAGTATGTCTGTAATTACAATGTCATAAAATAATATTATTTATGATTCATGATTGATAAAAAAAAACGTTTATGATTACTTTATGCCATAGTGCATTTCAGACATGCTGTCAGTCCCCAATCCCAGTAGATCTCGCTGGTCACAGGGTAGGAATCTCCTCCATGAGCCCAAGGCAGTCTGGTGAGATGGCATTCAGCATTGATGCACCCGAGATCTGGAACAGCTTGCCTCTAAGGCTTGCTCCTTCACTGTGCTCTTTTAAAAACAAGCTAAAAACCTTCTTCAGTTGAGTACTTCCTTAAATGAATACACCATTTGTGTAAAGTATGTATGGATGTTTATGTTTGTGTGTATTTATGTGTATTTATGCATGAATGTTTCTGTCTTTGTTGTTTCTTTCTTTTATGTGTACTTTCTTATATGTGGTACTTTGTACCACTTTTTGTATAGCACCGCATGGGGCTATAGAAATTCAATTTGAATTTAATTTAATTTAATACTATTGTGGTCTGGCTGACAACATTATTTGATACATATCACTTTTGATGGACACAGTTGTACCTGATACAGTTGTTTTTTTTGCATTTCTCCATAGACACAATTTTGTTGAATGGACGGTGAGTTATGCACTGAATATGATGGTAATAATAATGGTGGCGATGATGATGAATGTCAAGCCATGAAAAGCCAATTTGTAAATGTAAGAAATATTTTTATTGCATATTCTCCATGCATCCTGAGTCAATATTTCCCTGCACCAAAATCAGAAACTCACAGCCGGTGACCAGCAAGCGAGTTTCTCCTTGGCTGTTTACCGACACGGAACTAATGAAAACACAACCTCTCAATGAGAAAACCACCTTTCTAACCATCAAAAAAATAAGAGAGAGAGGGAGAGCAAGGGAGAAAGAGCTCAAATAGAGACGAGGAGCAGGGACTAAGGAGGAGTATTTGCCAGACAACTCATGGAAAGTGTGCAGCTGGACAATGTGCTTGCTATAAGTTAGAGAGGAGTGGGAAATCAGAGGATGAATGAAGATGTCAGCAGAGGAAGAAGATAAGAGAGGAAACGTATAAAGGAGATGACAGTTAAGGAGCAGGTGGAGGGAGAGAAGGACCCAGCTAGCTGAGAGAGAGGTGTTTAATACCATTATTCATTCACAAACCAAACACACCTGTAAAGCAAACATATGTACTTGTACTGATTAAGCAGTATCATTTTTCATAGACATTATTCGACATTAACACGTGTTCGCGTTCGTGTTTAACGTTTATCATAGAAGACGAGATGCATCTTTTTTCTCAGAGATGATTTAGAAGATTGTAAAAGTATTTCCGAGAAACATTTTTAAACAAAGCACATATATGCCCAGTACCTTTAACCACTGTACACAGAAGCATTAGAGATTAGTGACTCGTAGGCTTTAACACAAAGTCCCGGTTTAACAACAAGATGCACTCAGATTCCACTTTGTCTTGAATAAGAATTCATAAATCCTTGCTCTGATCTGATGTATGAATGATATGTAGTTATTATTACAGCGAGATACGGTATGCATTAAATAGACAACCGTGTTTGAAGAAAGCTGCTGACCCGAGTTAAGGATTTATTTAATATCGTATTTACAGATGCGGAAGGAATGAAACAAATCAGCTATGATAACGGTTCCACAGTGTGTGTGTGTGTGTGTGTGTGTGTGTGTGTGTGCGTGTGTGTGTATGTGCATGAGTGAGTGTGTGTGTGTGCGTTCTTGTGTGGTGTGTGCATGATTGTGTGTGTGTGTGTGTGTGTGTGTGCTTGAGTGTGTGCGTGCGTGCGTGCCTCTTTGTAAACCAACGCGCATGTGTGACAGTGTGTGTGTGTGTGTGTGTATGAGGGAGGGTGGAGGTGTGTGTGTGTTGTGGGACCAGAACTTTCACATTTGGCCGCAGTCTTTTGGACGACCCCTGGTGTAGTGGTTAGTGTGGCGGACTCCTGGTTTCAAAGTCATCGGTTTGAACCCCACAGTCTACGGTAGGCCATCAGGACTGTGAACTCTGACCTCACTAGGCCCCCACCCACTGCCCCTCCCATACACACACACACACAGTACATGCACCCACATAGTCTTACTACATAACTTGATACTACATTTTATATTGCCTTGTTGTTGATATGCCTACTTGTTTATATGCCTTGCTGTTTATTTGCTTATTTGGTTATATTTCTCATTAAAAAAAAAAAAAAAAAACCTTTTTGCTGTAAAGACTGTAAATTGTGTGGATATTCTGATTCGTGATATTTGTATTTGTTCTATTGCACATTCCACTGGGCATCGCCACTTTTTCATTTCACTGCACATCCTGTATGTGTATGTGACAATAAAACTTCTTGAATCTTGAATCTTGATCTTGAATCTTATCTAAATGGGAAAAGAAATCACTTTGGATGAAAGCATATGCTGAACTTATATATTGTAGTGACAATAGTAATTGATTTCTGACCACTAACTAGACATAAAAGGATTGTGTTACACCCACAGTAGGCCTACTAGCTGATCCCTCGCAGCAGCTGACAGACCTGAAGTCCTCTCGGCTTCATCCCTATAATAAAATGCCTGGTGTACGGGCACTTGATAATAGCGAAGATGGAAATTGAGTAGAGGAAAAAGTCACTCACTGTTCTTGCCTCAGCTGGGCCAGGGATTCGAGCCAGCAACCTTTCAGCCTCCTACTGCTTCCCTGATGGTTCGCGGCCTGCATTACCAGCTCAAATAGCCCAGTATGACAAAGCATGGAACATTCTAGAGGCCCAGCAGACCAAGACACATGCTGCTGCACACTGGCTTCAGTCTGATAGGGGAAGAATTTGGTTGGACATCATCTGACTCTCTCGCTCTCTCTCTCTCTCTCTCTCTCTCTCTCTCTCTCCCCCCCATCATTTCTTTTATTTTCCACTGAATAGGCTCCTATAAGAAAAGGCATAAATATAATTTTCCAGGGGAAAGATTTAAGTCTGGTTAAAGTCTGCTGCCTTCCGAGTTCTTCCGCCGTCCGCTTGCGGTTGACTGACGCTAAGCAGCTCTTGGCGCATATCTAAGCTTCGTCATTAGTGCCCCTTTAAAACACTTATAATTCACAGCCTATGAAAATATTATCAGAGCGGGCCAGATATCCGCCAGGGGGGATCTGAAACGTCGTGGACTCAGCGTGTTGAGCGGCCATAGCGCATAGCATTAGAGTGGCACTAAATCACTTTCACTGGTTGGAGAGCGTGAAGAAGAAAATAACGTGTTTTGTTATGTTTTTCAATCTGAGATGCGTTGGATATTGATATAATGATAATAAGGTGGCGGCCAATGCAAGCCATGACATTGCTTTACCATAAAATAAAACTACAAATTAATAGTTCATTGGTTTGTATCTGAATGGATATATGGGGTGGCTCAAGGTTTTGTTTAGTTTACTGCATACATTAAAGTTAAAGTTAAAAGAAAAGCAATGAAACCAGCTGTTGTCATTCTATACAATTGTAAATAATGATTATGACCTTTGAAATATTCAGTAATGCTTTAAAAATAGCTTTTCAAAATAAGATGCAGTCACACACATACAATAAAGATAATTCATGGAAAGGTAGGTATAAGTACAAGATGTTTGTCATATGGAAGGTGGATCATTTCAACACACTTCAAATACTTTCTGCCTCTCCACAGAGCAATATGTATAAAAGACAGCAAGATGATGAAGAAAAAAACCTGTCTGGATTTGATGCATAATCAAATTTGTATGAATTTGAATAACACAATGATGTTTGTTAAAAGTGCATATACGGTATATTGACAGAAAACTACTTAAATTATACCTTAAATTAAAAATGTACCTCCAAAATCCTCAAATAATTTTTTTCAATGTATATTTCCTGTTTAAACAGTATGTTGTTCATGCAGACTTGTTTCAAAGACAGTCAACAAGTGGCGCAAGGTCCCCCCCTGTTGGACAATGAAGGAATGACATGAGCGGCACATTTCTACATCACTACTGTCCATTACGACTACTAAGTTCTTTCATGCATATTGGTCCACGAATACCAACGTATTGTTGTGGCTGAAGTGCAAATTATAGATATTAAGCAGATTCGGCTGTTTCGTATGCAAAATTGTACCACCAGCAGATGGAGACATATCTTAGTCTATGTGGATGGAATGATTTATGTAATAAAGCAAGTAGGCAGGCCTGCTGTTGGTGGTTCAAAATTCATACAACAAGTACATTGCAGACATTTCAGTGAATGCTCGATACTGGACCAATTGTTGTCTGCATTATTCGCTGAGAACCAACAATATGAAGCTCTCATCCACAAGGACTGATGGATCCTTTGAGAGTTTTCTTTGTTTTTCACCACCATTACATAAGTTATTTATGTCGTCCTGCAGGGACAGTGCAGAGGAGAGCAGAGCAGCAGCCAGGCCACGGTTCAGCTAAATTTAGAAAAACTGCTTTTGGACAATCAGCATATTCCTGGCCCAAAGTTTGTGCTGTGCATGGCCTGTCAAATATATTAATAAACTAAATAAACAAATCTACAGTACATGACGTTAATGTTCCATATTTCTATTTATTGTGGGGCAACATCAGTGTCATTTTATATAATCATGATTTAACCATGTAATGCACCAGGCAGTCGATGTGGTGCATTGAGAAAAACACATAATAATATTGAATTATTCCAAATTGGACAGATTACATTCTCCTCTATTGTAAAGGAACACTACAATCCTCTAATAAAGATACAAGATCCAAGCTAGGTCAATATTTAAGTCGAGCCTAAAACATAGGCAGTTCAAATGCATGTGAATTTACACGCAAGATATCTTGCTACGTGTTAGCACGCCAATGAAATGTGACCTCGAGGTTTGCTACATCTTATATAAGTGTCTCCTGCAGGCCTAGCAGACACACACACACACACACACACACACACACACACACACACACACACACACACACACACACACACACACAAACGCACACCTTTGCCATCATCTAGAATAATTTGACCTTCGGTATCCTATGCGTCATTAAAGCCTTGTATATACAGTACATTTCATGACAAGAGGACACATAACTCTTGTATTGACTATACCCATGCATGCTATAGGCCCCACTACACCTCTTCATCTCATTATGTTGGTTGTACTTTGCAAACATCCACAAGGGCACTGACTCCTAGCACATGTTAGCAACATAGCTTGCTGCCACCAGTTCAGAAATGCTGCATCACTCTGTGACCCCCTCCTCCTCCTCATCCTCCTCCTCTCAGCATCATCCTCCTCCTCCGCATCATCCTCCTCCTCCTCCTCCGGCCTGCCGTTGCCATGGCAGCCATGCGGGCGACAGGGGGCGGCCTGACGTCACGGCGGCACGTGACGTGTGCAGTATAAAGTGGGAGGATCGCGGCGCGGCGTGCGTAGAGACAGACGGCAGCATCTCACAGACACGGTAAGCTGCGACAACACCTCGCTGAGTGTGTGGTCTGATTTTCGGTAACAGGCCTATGTGGCTGGAATGCGCGTCTTTTTGTTTTAAATGAATAGGATACTGAATTAAATAGTAGCCTAGCAACGGGTGAGGATGGTGGGGGGGGGGATGCGACCTTGGGCCTGCCTCTCGTTGCGTAACGCATCACGCAGGCCTCATATAATTCCAATAGTACATCGCAATAGGAGTAATAAAAGAGCATGATCGGTTTAAATGTATTCAGTAGGCCTATAACTCTGCATGAATGCGTTTTCTTTCACTGTAACTGTAATTGTCCAATGTTTTTCTTGCGATGGGCCTGGAGGATTATCTAATAAGACTAGAGCACACCACGTTGCGTAACCGCAGACATTTTATGTCGTTCAGTACGTGGGCCTACGTGTGAATGAATGAATGAATGTGTGAATGTATGAATGTATTTGGTGAATGGGTGCATGAATGAATGAATTAATGTATGCATGAATTAATTAATGCATGCATGAATGGATGTATGCATGAATTAAATCTAAATTCTCTGCTGGCAAGCGTCTACCGGGCCCTGTCTATGTGCCCATGTGCAGAAGAGCATCTATAAGCTCGGCCGTGAACAGACTAGAGGTGGCCTACGTGCCTCTCCTCCTCCTCCTCCTCCTCCTCCTCCCGGTACCGACGGGAGGAGGAGGAGGAGGAGGAGGAGGTGGTCTACGTGCCTCCCCTCTCGTACCACATGAACGCCCCCCTCGTTGCGTACTCACTTTTCTGGAGAGTGAGTCGTAAAGAAGTCCGGCTTTAGACGCACGGAAGGGCATATTTGATCGATCGATTCAATGTAAACGCGACGCATCCATCTATTCTAAAGGTTGCGTTGTTTTATTTTAATGTTTTAAAGGTCGTATGGTTGATTTCGCAGCGTGATGCTGCTGAACGTCGTATGGAGGGCCGAGGGTATAGTGTGGCATGGTGGCATTTTTATACACACACCCTCACCATTGCTTGTAAAATGTGCTATAAATGCGTTCTACTTCAGACGAATTTTGCAATGCAGCATGAACTGGGTGTACTTTTGCATTTGTGGATGGAGGCCTAGGTGCAGCCATAGCCCGGCCACAGACCACGCAGCCATCTCAAGGTCAAAAAAAGGCCTGGAGCATCCTGGCACATCGGCTCGGGCGACAGGTGCTCATTCGCAATTTGACCCATTGTGCAAAAAGAATTAACCTCCAATCCATCCACCCAGAGAGTCTGTTTTGAACATGCAGCATGTTGTAGCAGGGCTGCTATATTGGGTGGTAGACAGGCCTGCCTACAGTAAACACACTCTGGTGCGTATCTGTAGGCTGATCTGCACGTCACGACTCCTGCAGAGAAGTCTCATTAGGCACTGCATGAAATGACACCTGCCGATGCTCAGCGGAATGTGCAAAAGAATACTAAAGATAACTTGAACTGGAGGGATCAGAATCAGAATATTTACAGTTACAAAAAACAGCAGGAATGTGAAATATAAAAAAATATAAAGATTATATAGAAAAGGCAGTATAACTAATTAGTTAAGAATGAAAAAAGTGGTTATTTTCAACCACAAGGTTGTCCCATGTGTCCATGTGTCGTGTGTCCAGCCCCTGCCGCACCCAGACACTCTGCATGGTGAAAAGTGGGCCACCGGCTCCGCTCTGCTCAGTGGCGGCCATGATGACATTGGTTTGTGAGTCTCATCATGCGGAAGTGACATGAATAAAATGGCCGACGTAGTTTAGGAGGTGCAGTTTATTGTAGTGCCTCCATTTTGTGTTGCTGTTGTATTGATATGGAAATGGGAAACAAATCATTGGGAGAGAGGTTGAATTGACCAGTCAATTCGAAACACAAGGTCTATTGAGTTTAAGAAGTCAGAGCCAAAGGCTAGAACTGAATACAGAGACATGTTTTCTATGTTTTCTAAGATTCAAGAACGTTATGTGTACACATACACATACAGGATATGCAGTGAAATGAAAAGTGGCGAATTGGAGCGATCAGAACCAGAACATCTAGAATATTTACAATATTTACAGTAAAGGGTTGAGAAATATGAAAAATAAAAAAGGCTGTATAAAAATGGCTGTCTGAGAAAAGACAGAGAAATGGGGTCACCATAACTGGCTCAACAACACAAGAATCTTTTCTACGTGTGCATTTGTTCGTCTAATACATTGTTCTCTGAGATATTCTGCAAAGCACAGTGTTGGTGTAACCACGACCACGTAGGAAACCAATTTGTGAATACTGTCAACTGTCAGCTCTTCTTGGGCCTCCTGTAGCCTGGAGAACAAGGTGGTCTATTTAAAGGGTTCCCACTTTCCACAATGCAGTGCGGCAGATGAACGGCCTGTACCTGCTGCTCCCTGCAGAGACGCAATGACTCACGGTAGATTAAGAGATTAGGATATCCTGAAGTAACCAACCAACCAGCTCCAAGGGCTTTGACGACCGTTCCCCTGGACTGTGTCTGCATCTGCACGTACACACACGCATGCAGACAGACAAACAGGCAGACAGACAAGACAGACAAGACAGACAGACAGACAGGCAGACACACACACGCATGCAGACAGAGAGACACGCGCACACAAACACACACACATCCCCCCCACACACAC
The DNA here is from genome assembly GCA_002895965.2 of Coryphaenoides rupestris. NCBI lineage: Eukaryota > Metazoa > Chordata > Actinopteri > Gadiformes > Macrouridae > Coryphaenoides > Coryphaenoides rupestris. The sequence continues at coordinate 216,414 of PIJE02000286.1, read as the reverse complement.
ACATACACACATACCCCCTCCCACATCACACACGCATGCATACACACACACACACACGCGGAATGCAGAATTCCTAGCTCTCCACCTGCAGCCCACGCCCCTGACCCCAATTCATTATATCATACACAACTGTTTATACTTTAACAGTTAAAGTATCTTCTTATCATGTCAAACACTGTTACCATCACTCTTCCCTGATTGTGTGGCCAATGTCACAGTGGGTATATATCATATAGCATTACAATATCAGTATTCTAATGTCTCAGCTTTGGATGGCATTTCATAATTACCAACAACAATTTGATGTTGGTAATTATGTGTGTGTGTGTGTGTGTGTGTGTGTACCAGCAGCAGCTATAATTCTTTTAAACAGTAGTAGAAGTAGTAGTACACTATGCCACCGTTATACTAGACAAGAGCGAAGGTAAATGTGTGAAATGAGAATAAAAGAGTGAACTGACTGACTTTAGCAACGAGCGAGCATTCGGAAACTGAAGTTCTCTCTATAAAGGGGGTAACGAGGGGGCGATGGAGTTCGCTCGGGACCCAGCGTCCTGCCTGTCGGTTTAGCACGAGGGCATTGTCTGGCCGAGGTTATGTAACAAATCATTGTCGTCTCCCACCGCATTCTGTCAGTTCACCGCACACGGTTCTCCATGGAGATTCACACTCAGCAGCTCATGAAATCGGGAGGCTGAGCTAAAAGTGGGCTGGGAGAAGGACAGTTAAAGTTAAAGAAGCCATGTTCAAAGTAGACACACCAAGAAGATTAGCCTTGTTATGATAGAAATGATTAGGTTTGTACAGTACAGTCTGATGTCATTTATTATCATTGTATTATTGTTATACAGGCCTAGCTATGAATGTAGCTACAGCTCAAGGCACGAGAGGTTGCTGATGGGAAACATAATATTCATATTTAATCATTGAAATAATTGTACTTCAGAATTTTAGTGTTTTGAAAAAAGGCCAGTTTATGGCTTAGTAAAAAAGGAAACTGTATATTTTCAGGGAGGGGAGTTTGTTGTGTTTTGTTTTAGTTCTAATCTCTTATGTATTTGTGCCACTGTTACAATGTATAGAGCACAGTCAGAAGTAACTACCACACGTGTCTGTTTGTGTTTCACAGAGCTCAGTAACCACCAGTAAACAGCAGACATGCCAGACCTCTGTGTTGGAATCAATGGGTGAGTCTCAGATAATGGAAAAGATGTGTTTCATTCGGTTGTATTTAAAATATGTCACAATATGTACAATATAATTGTACTTTTTGGGTGGTTCCACACCTATGGGGAGTTTATTACAAACCCTATGTTTGGCTTTTTTGTGACTATGTGAACTAGGGCTGTCAAATTATCTTTTACAGCAGGAGTTGCCAAAGAGTATTATGGCCATGCACATGAACGATGCATTTGATGCAATTTTTGTATTTAATTTGCAATAAACATTCAAATGTATTTTAATCTGTAATGTTTTTGGAAAACAATATTCAAATTGGATTTTTTTGTTTGGTCCAGTGTACTGTGAATTAATGCGAGCTGAACACATCTATGGTGGTCGCTAGCTACCATTGGATTGGCTTTCAGTGATGGGCAACAACGTGATGAAACAACGACAGTTTGGCACAATCAGAAATGTCATGATGGGAGGAAAAAGAGAAAAAGTTGTAACACTCTCAATCACGCCGTGTGTCACCGTAGCTTCGGTCGTATCGGCCGGCTGGTCCTGAGGGCCTGCCTCCAGAAAGGCATTAAGGTGGTGGCCATCAACGACCCCTTCATCGACGTGCAGTACATGGTGAGTGAGGCTGCACGCTGCTTCAGTCAACCTTCAGTGTTGTTAGTCTGGAGACCTTTTGTCAGAACAGAAATGTAAGCAAAAACAAAAGTGTTCCATTAAAAATATGAAGATGGCATCCAAGTCAGAATCAGAATCAGAAACAGCTTTATTGCCTTAGTTTCTACAAACAAGGAATGTGCTTTTGTGACATTGGCGCATAACATTGAACGGAAAAAAAGATATAAAATAAGCAATAAAAAGGTGCAGTTTCGAGAAAAGATGTGCGTTAATATCAACAATCGTGTCCATTGGGAGATGGGAGTCAGTGGGGTTAAAAGTTGACTCTTTTAGGCTTATACACTATGCATTTATTTCTATGATTCTATTGTTTTTATTGTTATGTTTATTTGTTTTTGGTATTTTTGAGCAACCTCTGGCAATAGAATATCCTTCGGGAAGTTCTATCTTATCTTATCTTATATAACGTGTACTGTAGTGTCCAGTACAGGGGGTGGGGATCGGTGGGGGATCAGTGGGGGTCCCGGGTCTCTCTCGTTGTTAATGGTTGTCATGTGGCCGTCCTCCCAAGGTCTACATGTTCAAGTATGACTCCACCCACGGCCGCTACAAGGGCGAGGTCTCCCACGAGGACGGCAAGCTCATCGTCGACGGCGCGCCCATCTCTGTCTTCCAGTGGTGAGTAGAGAGGCTGGGTGCCTGTAATGTAAGACTTATTGAGACTTGTAGTTGAGACCCATTGCACTCCGAACCGTCCCTGGAAGGAGGGATCCCCGCTCTGCGTTCCTTCTCCAGGTTTCTTCATTGTTAATTAAGGGAGTCGTTTCTTGCCCTTTAGGGAGGCTAGTGCTAGGGGGGGTAATAGGGCCATAATAATCATATGGCCTGTAAAGCCCTTTGAGACTAACTGTGTAAGGGCTATACAAATAAAATGTACCTGAAATTTACTTGACTTGTAGATTCGCAGATCAAGTGCAATGCAGGTTGTCGGGCAAATGAGATATGAAATATGGCTGTACTGCTATACTACCCTACGGTTCTGGGCTTTGGAACAATACAGTGAGGATTTGAGATGATTTATTCTCTCTCTCTCTCTCTCTCTCTCTCTCTCTCTCTCTCTCTCTCTCTCTCTCGTCAGTATGAAACCAGCAGAGATCCCCTGGGGTGATTCTGGAGCCCTGTATGTCGTGGAGTCCACTGGAGTCTTCCTGAGCGTTGACAAGGCATCCGTATGTACCACACACACACACACACACACACACAATTCACACACGCATGCATACGCTCACACATAATGGGCCGACACAGAAATATGAGGAGCTGGTTTATCCTCAAGGGGCCGGTATTCTTTAGCTCTGGTGCGAATGGGCAGTTTAATATCTTGTGAGAGCATCACATGGTCATGTGAGCTAAACTCAAGAGGTTATTGGCTAAGCTCCCTCTGTAGTAGAGGGAGAGATTGGCTTGTATTTACGATGCTCCCTTTCCTCAAGAGTCAAGATTTCTTTATTGCCATATGTAACAAGTACAATGGAATACTTATTCCCCATTCACTCCTGCAGTATTCTTCTAAACTAATTCTAAACAACTCAAACAAATTAGTAATGGTACATAGTACGTCCAGTAAAAAGTAAAGTAGAAAGTTTTCTTCTGAACCGTATTCTTATAAACATAAATACTAAAACAACTCTGAACAATTAGTAATATAATACCTAATAGGTAAAAAAAAGTAAAAATAGGTAAAAGTAAAACATGACAAGTACAGTAGTAATGTTGGTGCTCCCCCCAGGCTCATGTCCAGGGCGGGGCTAAGCGTGTGGTGGTCTCCGCTCCATCACCCGACGCCCCCATGTTTGTCATGGGGGTCAACGAGGACAAGTACGACCCCTCCTCCATGACCATCGTCAGGTAACCAACACAACAACAACACAACACAACACAAACTCACCAAACGCACCACAGAAACATGTGCACACACAGTAGAATTGTGGCACAAATGTTTTTGATCTTTGTAGTGTACACATTCACATGCTATTATAAATCCTAGGCTTGTGTGGTTGTAATATTCCAACGGTCTGTTGTATTCGACCCCTTGCTGCTGATGTGTTGCTATAGCAACGCCTCGTGCACCACCAACTGCTTGGCCCCGCTGGCTAAAGTCATCCATGACAACTTTGGCATCGACGAGGCTCTCATGGTGAGTATTTATTGGGCATATTTCTGCCGTTGGTCGTGGTCAAAGCACACGACCAGTAAAATGTGTATTTGTGTGTAATTGCACACACTATATCGTCATATGAAGAATTATTAGGAGTTATTCTGAGCTATTTAGAAATGAAAAGTAATCGCAATGGGCCAAGTTTACACGAGCTAACAATGGGGCTGTTTTAAATTTTTTAACAAAACCCAAACATCTGCAGTTATAAAAGCTAAAAGTGTGGCAGACAGAACATTTGCTTTTAGCAGTAAATAGAATTGAGGAGGAGATCCATTGGTGGTGTTGAGAAAATTAAATGTTAATCGGAACCTAGCGATGCATGCTGCGTGAACGGGAAATGCCCAAGTCAAGTACATTTTATTTGTATAACCCTTAATCACAGTTACAGTCTCAAAGGGCTTTACAGGCCGTATGATTATGGGCCATGTGATTATGACACGCCCCCTAGCCTTAGCCCCCTTAAGGGCAAGAAATGACTCCCTTAATTAACAAGGAAGAAATCTGGAGAAGGAACGCAGAGTGGGGGATCCCTCTCTGCATTATAATTATAAGCAACAAAGTACAAATGATGAATAGAACAGTAAACCCACACAGGTCACATCTGGATTGCACTGTCAGCTGTCAGTCTGATTGTATGTCTACCCCGTGATGCCCACTTGGCCTGACTTCCTGTGTGTGTGTGTGTGTGTGTGTGTCTCTCTCTCTCTCTCATATATATATAGACCACGGTGCACGCATACACGGCCACCCAGAAGACGGTGGACGGGCCCAGTGCCAAGGCGTGGCGGGACGGCCGTGGGGCCCACCAGAACATCATCCCCGCCTCAACTGGGGCGGCCAAAGCCGTGGGCAAGGTCATCCCAGAACTCAACGGGTCAGTAGGGTCCAGGAGGACACACATATAGGCTTTTCACACTTGAATAAGTTAACCCAGGGTTAACTTTAACCCTGGGTTATAATAGCCCTGGGTTAATTTTCTCTCACGTTTCACACTAGTTTTCTTTAACCCTGGGTTAACAATTGACCCCGGGTATTAGTGTTCAGCGTTTCACACTGTAAACTTGTAGACCCCGGGTTAACGTTCTCATTTGCATATTTACTGGGTTACCGAAAATGATTGGCCCGGCCCTGCACGTGACCTTTGTTTACATTTTAGCCGGCTTAGCTGTCAAAATGACGCCATCACGCCGCCGTGATGGCGATACTAATTAAACACACACACAAAAGAGCGAGAGAGCGACGAGAGAGAATAACAATTAAACTGGAGAAGAGAAGAGTATATGAGGAGGTTTTCGATTTTATTTTAAGTAGAGAAATTAATTAATTTCAATTTTAATTTCAAGATCGCCTTCACAGATGCGCGTGCAATTAATATGTAAATTAGGTGAGGTTGCGGTCTGTGATTGGATGGATAGTCGTTGATATCGCTGTTACCTTCTAACCCCACAATCATTTCACACTAGTGTTCTTGGCCCCGCAATTGCGGTGCTAACCCTGCTTCGTAGCAGGGTTAGTTAACCCAGGGTTAAAAGGTGCTAACCCACTATCAAAAATGCAAGTGTGAAACGCTGCTTAACCCGGGGTTAAAGTGTGTAGTGTAGTGTGAAAAGCATAATAGACACACACACAGGGACACATGAACACGGCCAACACAGTGTGTGCATTACTGCTAGTGATAGAGAAGAGATGGACAGAGGGGAACACGACAAACATCTTGCATATCATTCTATGCGTTATTGTATTATCTTATTATGTATATTGTGGCACTCATATATACAGTATATTTACATTTACGGCCGGATCTTGCGGATGTTGTAGAGAGCAATTCTACAAGATCGGGCCACAGAGGTAATGTTGGCGTTGTAGGACAGCTGGTCATCCAGTACCACGCCAAGGTTCCTTGCCGTGTGTGTAGGGGATATACAATATAATATATATATATATATAAATATATTGTGGCAGCCCACCTTGCGAGACATTGTAGTGGGTGGACCAGTTGGAATAAAGGAATCAGGGTTACGGCATAACAAACTTAGACATTTTATTTCAAAATAATCCAAGAAAGGGGAGGGGAACAAAATGTAATCATCTTCATTTAGTCCACAATAAAGTCCATCCGTTCTTTGCTCCCCCCTCTGGTTCCCTCTCTGCGTTGTTTACGGCGTGCCAGGAAGCTGACGGGCATGGCGTTCCGGGTGCCGGTGGCGGATGTCTCCGTGGTGGACCTGACATGTCGTCTGTCCCGGCCCGCATCCTACGGAGAGATCAAGGAGGCGGTGAAGAAGGCCGCCCACGGGCCCATGAAGGGAGTGCTGGGCTACACCGAAGACCAGGTACATTTACATTTAGGGCACATGCTTTTATCCCAAGTGACTTACGAAGAGTCCATTTGAGACAGCAATATATCGCTGTGGTACATAAAGATAAGAATAGAGCAGGTTTCTAATAGAAAGAGTTTCATAATTGCTAGGTTGCCTGCACAATAGCTGGGATAAGAGCAGAAGTGCCATTCTGAGCACATTACCAACATCTCAGAGCGTACAATATGCTAAACAATGCTAAGTACTCTTAATAATGCCAAGATGTACAAACACGCTAGTTAGTGTTAGGGTTAGCAGAGGGAAGGCGTTTGGGTTATGCAGAGACCAGGTGAACTCTGAACAGTTAGGTCTTGAGTCTCTTGTGGAAGCTGGTGAGCGACTCTGCCGTCCTGGTGCCACAAGAGACAACCGTATAGTTTTGATGATGTTAATGCAAATGACATATTCATAATGATGAGATTCAATGTATTTCACTATGCTTTGAATTTTGATTTGAGTATTACAATACGGCAATGAAACTCACAGGGTTCATCTTCAGAAATATTGCGTCCAAAAGAGCCTGTTTTATTAAATAATGTGAGGCATGAAATGAATGGCCTCGAATGTAGATCGTGGGGGACTGTATCTATCCCTTCAGTAAGAATCCCAGTCTTCAGAGGTAACCATATACCCAGTGCCAGGTACAGTCGCACGAGGTATAGTTAGTCATGTTGGAGTCTATTCATTATATGATGCTCTGTATTTTGTGGGTCGCGCTCAATTAGTTAAATCCAGGTATGTGGCTAATGGAGTTGTGTTTGGTTAATGCTCCAGGTTGTGTCCTCTGACTTCATTGGCGACACTCACTCCTCCATCTTTGATGCTGGCGCAGGGATCTCTCTGAACGACAACTTCGTCAAGCTAATCTCCTGGTGAGTGCTTTAATTCAGTCACCCGATGATCTAGATAACAAGCATCACGCTGTCTTTTATTACATTTTTGTATATCCCCCAGCAGTACAGTATTCCTTTGCAATAACTCAAATGAAATGAAAAAAGCTTGTCTGCAAAGAGATAAACACGCGCTGTATATGCTACACATAAATAAGGCTATACTTGATGAATGAATATTTACATGAGTCAACATCATTCAATCGTTCATAATCACAACTCCAAGGTCCCAGGGCCTTGACACTTGCTACAGAGGACATCTGCCTCAATATTAAAAAAAAAAAAATAGGTACAGAGAGCAAGAAAATGACATCACAGGGTCCATTTCAGTAAGTTCTCAGCTAAGAGCGAGGCACCACTTTGCCACAAGGGGGCGCAAGATCACACATAATATACCCTAAAGTGAAAACATGAATGGGATTCACTCTAAATTGCTTGGGGACACTCATTGCCGTATAATTGTGTACAGTATGGTGGTATTAATCTCTTCATCTATCGTCTCCTTCCCTTACCGTTCCGTCTTCAGGTACGACAATGAGTTTGGCTACAGCCACCGTGTTGCTGACCTGCTGTTGTACATGCACTCCAAGGAGTAGACACTTCCTGGAAGCCACGGGAAGCAGTGGACCGAACCTGCTATAACCCCCCCCTTCCCCGCCCCCACCCCCCTTTACACATTGACCCATTGAAAAGTCACTGACACTGCGAGCCCACAGCACTACCCGAGTAGACGGCTTTGTTGTGAGGGTTAAGATGTTAATCTGTTGTCCAATGTGAGTGTTTCGTTTTCTTGGCTAATTAGGCGGTGAGTCAGTGGAAGTATTTCTTGTGTCTGTGTGCCTCTCCAACTCCTGCTGTCTCTCTCTTTTAAGTGTTATTCTAGCAGATTAACATCCATACTACTGTATCCATCCCATCTCCCACATCAATGGTGTGTTGTGCTCAGTGAATGGAGGAAGACTAGCCGTGCTACAGAGCTACTGTAATGTTGCTTAAGTAAAACGAGAACGAAAAAATACAAGTTATACAACACTCGATGTCTTCGTTCATTTCCACTCATTTCACCTGTACGGTGGGAGGTGGGGAAACAATTTTCTCACCGCTTGTGTGGAGATTCGTGGTGGATTTAACTGAATATTCAGACGTTTATTGATCACGTTGTGGAAATCTTTGAATTGTGTGAATTGACCGATATCCCGTTTCGAAGTGATTTAAAGTTATTTTTTAGAACGATACGAACTCGCTGCAGTCTAGTTTATTGTAAAGTTGGTTTAATGATGTGACAGAGCAGATGACGCTTAGCTAGAACGCTAAGCGCTTGAGTGTGTGTGCTGGTGGCTGACTTAACCTGTGTGCTTTGGTTAGGCAATGCACCACAGGTGTGCAGCTCCACCCATCCCAGACTAACCAGACCAGCCGGTGAGGCTGATTAAACCAGCCACCAAACACACACACACACTCCACTGTATGTATTTGAATCTAGGTCTGATTCTATATTGCTGTAACAAACAATGACCAACAAAGGTGATATTATGTAACGCAAAAAAGAAGAAAACATTTTAATGTGCATTTCTGTGAGAAGGAAGGCATTAATATTACCTTGTTATTTGATGTTTTGATTAGAGTATTTGGCATGCAGTGATCACTCTCTTAATAATTCAAATGCTGTGATTTGCTTGGAGCCTTATTTGCCTCATCCAAGCATGAAGACTGAGCTTATTTTTAATGCAAATGATTGGAATGATTGGTTTCCTGGACAAAACAAATTCCTATATTGGTTTACTTTTTTCCACTTCATTTGTTTTTCTCTCTGTAAAAGCATTGAACTGGACAATTTACAACAGGTAGAGTTAAATACAAAAAGAAGATTTGTTGATAAATATAAAACACAAATATAAAACGGATCCGAAAACACACACACAAACAAATTCCACAAATAAAGAAAGTAGTGTGTGTGCGTGTACCTACAACGGTAGACGTTTGTAAAAGAAGGGAGGTGAGAAAACAGCGTCACTGTTTGAGGTTCTATGCTGCTGTGGCGAGATTTGACTGGCCTGCTGAATATATTCAGGTGTGGCTACTAGCCAGTAGTTATAACACACATTCCCCTCATCCTTTAGTCGTCAGATGGAATGAGGACTGCATACCATTCTGACCTGCTGCTGGAGATTGTTCAGAAGCTGTAGCTGCTATACTTATAGAAAATTCTCTTGTTCCTCTCTAAACAGTCGAATTGAGAAAGAGGTAACATAAATGGTAAATGGATTGCATTTATATAGCACTTTTATCCTAAACAATTTTTATCCTTTTCAATATTGCCTCACATACACACATTTATCCACCGACGGCATGTCAACCATGCAAGACAACTGCCAGCTTGTCAGGAGTAGTTAGGGTTCTTAGGGACACCTCAACACTGAGCTAGTGGGGAGCCGAGGATCAAACCTAGAATCAACCTTCCAGTTGCCAGACAACCGTTTTACCCCCTAAGCCACTGTCGCCCCTGGTCGCATATGGTATTCAAACTACCACATCCAAAAGCAAGACTTTAACCCTTAAAGGCTGAAGGTTTTTTTTGTGACACGACTTCAGGTGGACACCAGCTGACTTTGCGCCAAGCCCTCCTTGAAATCCATTTGGAATCCTGTCATGGCAGGGATGCAAAGCTCTTTCCAACTTCTACTCTCTGTTCTGTTCATTTCCACCGTTAGCTTGAGAGTGACTAAGACTATGCATTATGTTGTTAAGGAAAAGACCTGGCAAGAGGCCCAGCTACACTGCCAAGAAGAATACATCGATTTGATAAGTGTTTGGCCCAATGAAAGGGCTTACCTAGATAAACTGATACGCAAGCACCGTTCTAGAGTGTGGATTGGCTTAAATCGAGACCCCTCAAACATTGAAGAATGGAGCTGGACAGAAACAAGGTAAGAAGGACCTTTTAAATCTCCTTCTTTGATGGAATGATGGTAATTTGTGGGAAAATAGATAAATAATAGACACTAGATAATAAATAAATTGTCCGCCTCGGCAACTACACAGAGAGCAGACAAAGGAGCATGTTATAACCCACTTGCTAACAGCTTTTTATGTGTGTGTGTGTGTGTGTGTGTGTGTGTTACATGGCTTGTCTTGGTTTGTTCCAGTGATGACAATAAGCAATACAGTTTCAGCGGTGATTCTGGAGGCAGGGACTGTGCACATATGCACCACGAATTATTATTTTCACCAAAGTTGTCCAGCGCATTATGTTCCGAACCGCTACCATATTACTGTTCCCCAGGTAACGAGCTGAGGTTAGTACTAACGAGCTGGGACAGTGCTCAGGAAAGGTGTGGGGAACTTTCTAGCATTAAATATTCAACTGTCGAAGACTTTCAAGAAGACGGTTGGGTTGGCATGCGCAGAGCCCCGAACGGCACCTGGATGTGGAACGGAGAGCCGTCCGATTACTTCGAATGGCATTCGGACCCCCCAAGAAACACAGACTGTGGCACTTTCATCGCTGACACTGAGGAGTGGCTTGGTTATCCATGTGACGATCACTACGGTTTTGTGTGCTACTCAGACAACTTAGTCTTGATCAAAGAGGAGAAGACCTGGGAGGAAGCCCTGCAGCACGGCCTTGTTGTCCCTGCTCCCTGGATGGCTGTCTGGGAGGCGGGGGTGCGGGAGCATCTCCACGTCTGCTTCCCAAGATGATTTGTTGTGTCTACATGTAAATGCTCCTCTGTTCTTCCCATCCCAAAATGTATATATGCTCTATGTATCTGAATAAACTTTGAATCATTCTTGGTGATACTGCCTTGTGTCACATTGATTCCCGAGCTCGCTGCTTTGCTACAGACAATCCAGAACCTGAACCTGAACCTGAACCCGAACTCCAGCCACAGTAGATGACCACTCGAAAATTGCGCATAACACAAGTGAAGAAGCCAACAGCGTGATGATATATATACAGTACATACTGTATATATTATATATATTATTATATATCAACACGTTACAATTACCAACAAAAGTTGCATTATGTAATGCAAAAAAAGAAGAAAACATTTTAATGGGCATTTATTCTACCTTATTATTGAATGTTTTGATTAGAGCGTGCAGTCATCACCCTCTTAATAATTCAAATGCCGTGATTTGCTTGTAGTCTAATTTGCCTCATACAAGCATGAAGCTTATTTGAATGTCAATGATTGGAATGATTGCTTTACTGGATAAAGCAAATGACAAAGCAAATATATTTGTCTACATTGTGATTTTCCACTTCACCTCAGTAAAAGCATTGAACTGGACAATTTACACCAGGTAGAGTTAAATAGATTTTAATAGAATAGAAAGTTATATTGTTAGGCTAATCTGGGCTACATAAGAGTGTGTGTGCGTATGTGTGTATGAAATTATATTTTACTCAATATTGACAATGTGCAAATGTGTAATCTGTAAATATAAAACACCTTCCACAAATACAAAAAAACATTTGTAAATATAAATATAAAACACAAATATAAAATTTTAATTTAAATAATGTCCCCATGGGGAGTAATAAAGTACCATCTTATCTTACCAAATATGAAATGGGTCGGAAAACAAAATTCGCAAATAAAAGTGTGTGTGTGTTCCTACACAGGTAGACATTTGTAAAAGAAGGGAGGTCATAAAACATCGTCACTGTTCGAGGTTCTATGCTGCTCTGGCGAGATTTGACTGGCCTGCTGAATGTATTCAGGTGTGGCTACTAGCCAGTAGTTATAATACACATTTCCCTCATCATTTAGTCATCAGACGGACTGAGGACTTCATACCATTCTGACCTGCTGCTGGATATTGTTCAGAAGCTGTAGCTGCTGCTCCCTGTAACTTTCTCTTGTTCCTCTCTAAACATTAGAATTGGGAAGAGGTTGCATATGGTATTCAAACTACTGCATCCAAAAGCAAGAATTTTGCTCAAGGCTGAAGGTTTTTTTTGCGACAGCTGACATTGTGCCAAGCCCTCCTTCACATTTTTTTTTTTTAATCCTGTCAGGGCAGGGATGAAAATCTCCTTCCAACTTCTGCTCTCTGTTCTGTTCATTTCCACCGTTAGCTTGAGAGTGATTAAGATTATGATATATGTTGACCTGAAAAAGACCTGGAAAGAGGCCCAGCTGTACTGCCAAGATAAATACGTCGATTTAATGAGTGTTTGGCCCATTGAAAAGGGTGGTCTAGCTAAACTGGTAGGCAAGGACATTTTGAGAGTGTGGATTGGCTTAAATCGAAACCCCTCAAACATTGAAGAATGGAGCTGGACAGAAAGAAGGTAAGAAGGACCATTTAAAGCTCCCTTCTTTGATGGAATAATTGGTAATTTGTGATAAAATAGATAAATAATTGATGCTAGGTCTGCCACGGCAACTGTACAGAAAGGAGATAAATATCAATAAAGGAGAATGTCATAACACACTTGCTAACAGTGTTGTCTTTGTGTGTGTGTGTGTGTGTGTGTGTGTGTTGTGTTGTGTGTGTGTGTGTGTGTGTGTGTGTGTGTTATATGGCTTGTCTTGGTTTGTTACAGGGAGGACAATAGCAGCATACGTTTCAGCGGCAATACTGGAGGCATGGACTGTGCATACTTTATCCCCAGATCGCTGGATCCACCAAAGTTGTCCAGCTCATTATGTTCCACCACCACACCCATATTACTGTGCTCCGGGTACAACAAGCCACGCAGAATTAATGAGTTGGGACGGTGCTAAGGAAAGATGTGGTGAACTTTCTAGCGTTAAAGAATCGACCATCGATGAATTTGCCCTACTCGGTTGGGTGGGCTTGCGCAGAGCCCCCGACGGTATCCGACCTGGAGAGCATCCGATTACTATGACTGGCTTCTTACCCACCCAAAAAAACACAGACTGTGGCGCTTTTATAATTGAACACTTTAGACTGGCTTGGTTATCCATGTGACCATCACTACGGTTTTGTGTGTACTCAGACAACTTAGTCTTGATCAAAGAGGAGAAGACCTGGGAGGAAGCCCTGCAGCACTGCCGAGACCTTGGCGAGTATGACCTGCTCAGCTCGCATTACATCCACAGTTATGTCAGCCGTCACATTGGGAACGCTGTGACCGATGGAGGTCTGTATATCTATATGACACAAGATCCTAGCAGCAACATAACATCAATATATCAAAATATGTTCAGATATTATTCCTATTAATATTGTTATTATTGAGTTTTGAAAAGGAATAATTATTTTTTCAGATTTGGATAGGCCTGCATTTTCTTGCTGGCAAGTGGAAGTGGATGGATGGGGATAAGATGGAGCAGCAAGGTCTCCCACAATGCGCTCCCCTGCGGAAACATTGTGGAACCGACACAAGTATGACAGCACCCTGGAGATTAGGGATTGCATGGAGAAAAGAAACTTCATCTGCTTCCAAATCTATAGTGTGTGAACCCCTCGACCCTTCCCCATGCCAATTACTTAAGTTAATTAAAATATAAATCTATATGAATGTTATAATATAGCAGTCTATGGCATGAATATTAGATGTAACGCATGTTGGTAGCAATGCAGTGTGGTTAACTCCATAATACTACGTCACTTATTTTTCAAGGCTCCTTACAATTACAATTTTTTTGTGTACAGAATTATTTTTACTGTTATCAGAAAATAATCTGCACATGGACACGTCTAGGTGACAATTCTCGTCATCTTAGAGTTAAACTTACTGACTTGCACAGCCATACTCAATGGTACGCATTTAAGACAAATGCATACAAACTGAGCTACTCTGAACAGGAAAATAGTCAAAAAGAGCATTAGTCATTGTGTAGAAATGCAATGAATGTGTTCCCAATATGCTTCCGAAGGCCTGCAATACATTGAAGAAGTAGGAAACAATATTAATTTTTTGCATTATTGTGCGAGGGGAAACTTTCAGCTTTCAAGTTTTGGCTTATTCTTTTATAGTTTCAGCAATTAAAATGCATTTTGATTATAATATTTCTAGGGAGAACTGTACGTCTTATTTTCATAATCTTTGTTCAGTGAATGGATATTTAGTTTCTGCTGAAATGCCACATTTTCTATTGTTGCTATTGTGGTTGCTTTAGATGATGCTATGGCTAAAACCACATAGGTTGCATGTTGTTTGAATCATTGTCTTTACGTTGTGTAGTTATCTGAGCACTTATGTTACTTTATGGAACTGTTTGATGTTCTTTCAATAAATGTAGACTTTAGAGTGCCCCTGAGATGACAGATTTTTACTCTTTTGCATTTCTGACAGACTAGATGCCACCTCCAGTAAGCCTATTTGTTTAGTGCGGCAGATGAACATTGCTTTAAAGGTTTTTGAAGCATAAATGCAATCAATAAAGTGAAAGCCAGATGAAAAGAAAATTAACAGGACAGGGAATTCGCAGGTGACCGAGGGGTCAAGGACACCTGTGAGTGAACTAGAGCCATGGGGAGCCATGAGGTCTGTTTTATGTGGGAGGGGGACAAGATATAAAAGATCCATCCCAAGATAAAAAAGAAAAAAAAAAGAAAAAAAAACACCATTCATGGGGGGCTAGAATGACTTACAATTGAGATGTCTGGTCTCTTCTATGTGAATCAGGGCATTGATGTTCTGTTACCTAGGGGTCAAGAATCACTTCCTGGAGGGCTAGAACCTCCAAATTGATTATTTTAATAGACATCAATTCCCTGATTCATATAGAAGATATGAATGTGTTTTTAAATCTTCTGATGGGTTCCACCCGAGTTGTTCGAACTACAACTCGCAGGGAAATCAACGCAAGACCCAACTAGCACGACAATCAAAGAAGCGAGCCCCCACCAGAACAAGACACAATGGATGCAAGATGAAATGGCCGCCAAAAAGGTGACGTCGAAGCCTGATGTCTTGAGGCGGCGTCATGCAGCAGAGGATGCAGAAGTTCTGAGCTAACAGCTATTCAGATTTGTTATTGATTCTTTGCTGTAACTATATGGCAAAATTACTAAGGTTAAAGTCCCCCTCCAGTGAAAATCCACTTTTTAACCTTGTTAACGTGTTCACGTGGGGTCCATACAAGAGATATGACCAAAATAAGCAGTCAACGTCATGGTTGAGGATTTGTGCTTTGTCTCAAAAAAAATTTCAACATAAAAGTTCAGGAACCAATCATGACTACTTGTGGGGGTGGGGCATTCCAAATCACTTGCATACGAAAGTGAAATATCATACGAAATATCGGAACCCTGGTATGCAGCCTTCATTTTAGCAGCCCCATAGCGTGATGAACTTGAACTGATTTAAACGAAAGCTACATTATTTTACGACTTGAATGGGGCAACACATCCATCAGGAAGACAAAGATTATTGAACTAGCCAATTTAAGCCATCTGAAGTCAAAAGTTCCCGGCCCAACAAACATACGTAAAACACATCCTGGGAAATCTGGGCAGGAGAATTTGTCACGATGTGGGGCAGGGGGACCCAAACGCTAGACTCAGGACTTTGCAGTACAGAATGATATTTATTTACCGTGAGACAGGTAGGCAGACAGGTGAGGGACAGACAGTCAGGTAGGTAGGTAGGCCGGCAGGTGAGGAACAGACAGGCAGGTAGGCATCCATGCGGGGTCCCGGGATGGCCGGGACCTGGCAGCAGGGACTGGCAGGAGCTGCTGTGGTCCAGCCGGGACCGGGACTCGGGACGGCTGAGACCTGGGAGCAGGGACTGGCGGAAGCTGCTGTGGTCCAGCCGGGACCGGGACTCGGGGTGGCTGAGACCTGGGAGCAGGGACTGGCGGGAGCTGCTGTGGTCCAGCCGGGACCGGGACTCGGGGTGGCTGGGACCTGGCAGTAGGGACCGGCAGGAGCTGCGGCGGTTCAGCCGGGACCGGGACTCGGAGTGGCTGGGACCTGGCAGTAGGGACCGGCAGGAGCTGCTGTGGTCCAGTCGGGACCGGGACTCGGGGTGGCTGGCACCTGGCAGCAGGGACTGGCAGGAGCTGCGGCGGTCCAGCCGGGACCGGGACTCGGGGTGGCTGGGACCTGGCAGCAGGGACTGGCGGGAGCTGCTGTGGTCCAGCCGGAACCGGGACTCGGGGTGGCTGGGACCTGGCAGTAGGGACCGGCAGGAGCTGCTGTGGTCCAGCCGGGACCGGGACTCGGGGTGGCGGGGGTTGCCTGCCCTGACGCCGGTGAGCCTGCTGGACGCTACGAGGCCCCCCCAGGGCCAGGCGGGTTCCCTCGTAGCACTCCTGCGGTCCAACCGGGACCGGGAACCGGGTTGGCGGGGTTTGCCTGTCCCGACGCCGGTGAGCCTGCTGGACGCTACGAGGACCCCCCAGGGCCAGGCGGGTCGCCAGGTAGCTCGGCGCCGGCTGGGTGTCGAAAGTCGGCAGCGGCTCGCACTGGTTGATCATGTACTGCAATAGGCTGATTAACTCCGAGCCTGAGTCTGCTGGGTCCTTTTGTGGTCGGACCATTCTGTCACGATGTGGGGCAGGAGGACCCAAACGCTATACTCAGGACTCGGGGTTTTGCAGTACAGAATTATATTTATTTACCGTGAGACAGGTAGGCAGACAGGTGAGGGACAGACAGACAGACAGGCAGGCAGGTAGGCATCCATACGGGTAGTCCATCGACTTAACAATAACAACAAGTAATGTGTAAACCGACAAGACATAACAATAACAATGGTCCGACACCCGTGGGTGGAAAGCCGGGGCTTTTATGCCGACTAATTGTTCATTCACGGCAGCCGCGAGCGTAGCGCAGGTGCCGCTAATCATCCAGGGGCGGCACCGGAGCCCGGGAGCCCCGCTAATCATCCAGGGGCGGCACCGGAGCCCGGGAGCCCCGCTAATCATCCAGGGGCGGCACCGGAGCCCGGGAGCCCCGCTAATCATCCAGGGGCGGCCCGGGAGCCCGGAGACACGGTTGCGACCGTGACAGAATTAAAAACAAACATTTTGCATGATTGATTAACTGTACTAACGATTAACTTCCCTAACGATCTAAAATGCATCAACTCACATGAGGGACAGGGATGGCGGTTTACATGATGAACGCTGTTAGCAGTTCAGTCCCAGCGGGGATCACGGCGGTTCGGTTCGGGTATAGTAGGTTCGATCAGGCTAGCGGATGGTCGCTGCCCGAAACAAACTTCTCTTGGCATAGACTCAATGCTGGAATCAACCTCTCTGGAAACTGTTGACTCATGGATCTTGCTTTTACGACTTCTGGATCATTAATCATAGCTGTCAACATCAGGTTTTGAAAATAAGGGAGATTTTCCAGCACAGAAATCAGCCCCTGCTTTACATAAATTACATAAATAAACGCAAAAGGCCATACAAAGCTGAATATCTTATCCTACCTATATTTTTATACTTCTCTAGGCTTACTGTAAATTTGTAAATCTGTTATATTATTTTGTATTATTCTACTGTTTATTTCTCTATTCTATTGCTATGCAACCTGGCACAAGAATATCCTTCGGGATCAATAAAGTTCTATCTTATCTTATCTTATCTTATCTTATCTTATCTTATCTTACAAAGAAGTTCATTAAAAGTGTATTACTTACAGTGGCTGGGCTTTCAGTAGTTTTTACACCCTTGAAAATAAACCACACGAGAATAGCATGACACACACACACACACACACACAGAATATGTCAAATGTCAAATTTCGATTCTGACACAGGTCTCTTCCCATATACTGTATATGAAGCTGAAGCTATGTAAATGTGACCTCAAGTCTTGAACATAAGATAAGATAAGATAAGATAGAATTTATTTATTAATACCGAAGGAAATTCTTGCACTAGGTTGCATAGCAATACAATAAAACAATAGGGAAATAAACAGAATAATAAAAATAAAATAACAGATTTACAAATGACAGTCCTAGTAGAATAAAAATATCGGTGAAATATATCGGCAAGATAAGGTATTCAGTCCGCGAAAACAATTTGGCAATAATTGAAGTCTAATACAACTGTGATAATAGTAATGGTAAAAGGACGTATTGCACATAATAATACGAATATTAAGAATAATGCACATAATGATGAAAGGTAATGTAGAAGAGGTAGTGGTATCAGGGGTATATATTTTTTCTGTGCCTCTTATGAACAGATGTTTTCCGTGTCACTCCTCTTGGTGTTCTCTGCTTGGGACAAATTGTTCACGCCACTAGATTTCATACATTTAGGGTTGCCAGGTGATGATATGTGATACATGCTGCTGCCTGTTTTAATGAAGGGGATTTGGAATGTAGTAAGAACAGGTCACTAGAGACTAAAAGGTCCGATTATGGTCTAACATTATGAAAAGTTAAAATTACTGAAGATTCACAGGAAAATATTAAAAAGTGTAACGAGCGTAGGTAGGGTGGTGTAGGCTAGGTGCGTGCTATGGAATAGCCACTTAGCATAGAGACGGCAGACGACACTTTCCAATTCGGTTTCACCGTTTATTGAGACTTGGTCCAACGGATCGCCAGGTCTCCAACATACAAACAATATAATACACTGAAAAATAATGCACCAGAAGATTCTGCATCCCACTCTGTATTCGTCACGGGAGAGACAGAGTGCTCTCTACTATATAAACATAGCCGGAAGTGGCAAAAACTAAACTTAACTAAAACCGAGTTGCATAAAATTAGGTACGCCACCTAGTGGCGATATTCAATACTGTCTTTGACCGTTAGAAACGGGAGGCCAGAGGGAAAGAAGGCAAAATACGGGAGAAACCCAGGAAAAATGGGAGGGTTGACAGCTATGTCATTAATAATTATTTAGCTTCAAATCTTAGTCGGCGGACATTTGGGTCAATTACTTGATTTACTCAGTTTAACTAGAGTCAGGCACTCTTACTCACGGCCTTGCTGTCGAGGTTCTTGGCACTCTTGTATTCTCAACTGTCTTGAAAAAGACAATCTCGAAAGAGTGAGGTCTCAAAACGAACATGTTGAGCTGAAGGAGTGAGCTGCCAGTAGAGGAGGCAGAAAGTGCACTTTGGAAACAATAGACGAGTCCTTTAAAAAAAAAAATTCTTTGCTTTGCCTTGGAAGAAATAAGTGCATAATATAAATACAGAAAACTGTGGAGGTTATGTTTTATATCGTTTTAACCATTTGTGTGTGGTATAAAAAAAAAGCTAATTAACACAGTTTATGTAATATTTAGAAATTGAATAAAATACATTACTTTCTGTGTAATGTTCAATGTTAAGCACCAATTTCACAAAAGCACATGACTAAAACTATGGCAATAAAGCTGATTCTGATTCAAATTATATTTCATGGGGACGACGAATCCATGAAGTCTGCCGGGAGATGATTTCCCCCAAATAAGTAATGAAGGTTTTTACCTACTTTCAGGGCATTCTCTGCAGACCCTACGACATTAAAGACACAAGAGACAATTTTTTGTTCATGAAATATAATTGTATTATTTTATTCAGAATTTAAGAAATGTAAAATTATTATTTGTTATCGCAAAATAATAAGTTATGAAAAAGTACCAGGGACTGCTGAGTCCTGTGTTGCAGGCTATTAGAAACCATATTAGGTGTGAATATAGTGACAACAATATCTATATATATATTTTTTTATATAATTTATATCGAATAACGTAGTTCGCATATTGTTTTGACTTGTGCGTAGTTTGATGGTGGCAGTGGGTTGTTGTGTGTGTGTGGCGGGAGTCCATCTATCAGGCCTAAGAAGGCCCAGGCAAGACTGCTACTGGTAGTTATACCAGGTAACATTATGTCGCCTCATTGAGCAAAGCTTTCCATCACCGCTGCATGCATTTGCGAGGTAATAGGCGAACCAGGCAAGTTACCTAATGTTATCTACACTAAACTACATCAAACAACATGTACTGTTGTAGTTGTGGTAATAGTGTTAGTGGGCTAATACTCACCACCTGTTGGCAGATTGTTTTGATCAAAGCCTCCGATGTTGAGCACTAGTAAAGTCCGTCCGAAATGTTTTTAAAGCAGGCTGCAAGTTCATGTCAAAATAGCATTCAACACCATTTGACAGACTTCCTCAGGATCCCTCATTTCCATGCTTCCCATTCATTGTGTGAGAAGCCATGCAATCCAATCTGGTGAAGGTGTGTTGCTGTTCCAGAGGTGAGGCATTGATGTGGGCCGGTCCCCTCATTTGCATGAAGTTGAATTCTGGCAAATTACAAATCAGGTGCGTCCAGCACCACTCGTCGCCTGTGGAAACTTGTGAAAAAACTTTTAAACTAACCATTGGCAATCTATAATTTCTGACTGAATGTTTTCAGGAACACATTTCAGCTAACTATTTTCGTATTCTAACAGAAAGTTGCCAAACAAGCCGCCATGTTGGTCCGTTATCTGCTAGCTGCTAGATAGTTAGGACAGCCCAGTGAGTGAAAGTGTTCATCAAATCAGCTGCAGCCAGAAAGTGTTTGTGTGGTGGTGTTCGAAGGAGAGCAGCACCTGTCAACCATCGACCATGACACCTCCCAGTGGCACGCCCGGAGCGTGTGATACTGGGAAGCAGCATGTTCCCTCACATCAATGACGGATCCTGTGGAAATGTGCCTCAGCGGTACCGTGCCTCGAGTGTAACAACACCTCCCATTCACTTTATATTGGAGGCATCATCGCGTGGTGCAAGGGGATTACAGGAGGGCTTGCGTGTGGTCGTGGGCCGCATGCCGCGTCGTTGAGTGGGTTGGACAAAAGTTGAACTTCAGTTAACTCGGTCCGATGCAAATTAGTGTTCAGTCATATGATTGGACAATCGACATTCAGCCAGTACTGGCTGACTCGTTTTGAATTTAATTCCCTGGTTTTAAGCATTTGCGTGAAACGTTGTGAACTCCCACAAGCAGCGACTAGAGAGGGTGTCATGCGATGAATCGCGTTTGGTCGGCCGTCAGAATGGCGAAGAAGTGCCTGGCCACTACACAATATCACTTGGATCAATTCTCCTCCTATCTTTTTAATATGACAGGGTTAATATACAAGTCACTGCTGATAACAACCTCTGACACAACCACCAAATGGGAGAAAACATACTTCAAAGTGCACCGTTGCATGCCGTTTTAAGATTGAACATGGTCCTGAAGTTCAACTTTTGCCCTCCTGCCCCCTCAAAGTGCTGCAAGCCCAATCCCTCACACCACGCGATGGCGCCTCCGATAGACGGCAGGCATCGCGTGTGTCAGTTGCGTGAGAGTTGGCAGCTCTGGTAATCAACCCTCTTCCTAGAATAATTCAAATGCTGTGATTTGCTTGTAGCGTTATTCTACTTATCCAATGCATGGAGACTGAGCTTATTTGAATGTTTCAATTTGAATTATTAGCTTACTGGACAATACATGACTATATTTGTTTACTTTGCCTTTTGTGTGTGTGTGTGTGTGTGTGTGTGTGTGTGTGTGAAGTTTTAACAATATTATTTGTGTAATTATTTGTGTAAATCGACAATCCTTGTGTAATCTGTGGGTAAAAAACATCTTCCGCAACTACAAATACAAAATGTTAACATACAACTAAAATGCAAATCTAAAACGAATTGGAAAATAGACAAATTCCACTAACAACGAAATTTGTGTGTGCGTACCTACACAGGTAGACATTTGTAAAAGAAGGGAGGTCAGAAAACAGCGTCACTGTTCAAGGTTCTATGCTGCTGTGGCGAGATTTGACTGGCCTGCTGAACGTATTCAGGTGTGGCTACTCGGTAGTAGTTGTAATACACATTTCCTTCATCATTTAGTCGTCAGGCGGACTGAGGACTGCATACCATTCTGACTTGCTGGAGATTGTTCAGAAGCTGTGGCTGCTAGACTTTAGTGTGAGGCTGAGGTTTTTTATGACGTCTTCAGTCCAACTGACCTTGCACCAAGCCCTCCTTTAATTAATTTCCTTGAATCTTGTCATGGCAGGGAAGAAAAGCTCCTTCCAACTTCTACTCTCTGTTCTGTTCATTTCCAGCGTTAGCTTGAGAGTGACTAAGTTTATCCATTATGTTGGTGAGGAAAAGACCTGGCAAGAGGCCCGGCTGTACTGCCAAGAAGAATACATCGATTTGGTAAGTGTTTGGTTCAAAGATAAGAGCGAAATACCTTCTACGGTAAGGAATCTGTCCGAGGAGGTTACTGCAGTGTGGATTGGCTTAAATCAAGACCCCTCAAGCATTGGAGAATGGAGCTGGACAGAAACAAGGTAAGAAGAATCATTTCAAGTTCCAGTGTTCCAGTTTCTGATTATATTATTGTGAATTTGTGAATAGATACTAGATAATAAATAAATGGTCTGCCACGGCAACTGCAAAGAAAGCAGACCAATATCAATAAAGGATCATGTTATAACACACTTGCTAACAGTTTTTTCTTTGTGTGTGTGTGTGTGTTACATGGCTTGTCTTGGTTTGCTACAGTGATGACAATAAGCGCCTAGGTTTCAGTTCTGGAGGCATGGACT
The DNA here is from genome assembly GCA_002895965.2 of Coryphaenoides rupestris. Classification (NCBI taxonomy): domain Eukaryota; kingdom Metazoa; phylum Chordata; class Actinopteri; order Gadiformes; family Macrouridae; genus Coryphaenoides; species Coryphaenoides rupestris. The sequence goes on along the minus strand of PIJE02000286.1, from coordinate 193,673 downwards.
GTGCATTCGTGATCCCCGGAAACCATGCACCAACATTGAACGGCTCATTGTGTTCTGAACTACGTTGGTTTTACTGTTCTCCCGATGACAAACTATTTCAACCTTATGGGTTAGTTAGCTGGGACAGTGCTCAGGACATATGTGAAATCGAACATGGTAAACTTTCTACCGTTAAACAATCGAATATCGACAAATTTTCCAAAGAGGCTTGGGTTGGTTTGCGCAGAGCCCCCGACGGCATCTGGAAGTGGACTGGAGAGCCATCCGATTGGGAATCAGAACTCCCGAAAAACGCTGACTGTGGTGCTTTTATCGTTGACACTGAGGAGTGGCTTGGTTATCCATGTGACGATCGCCACGGTTTTGTGTGCTACTCAGACAACTTAGTCTTGATCAAAGAGGAGAAGACCTGGGAGGAAGCCCTGCAGCACTGTCGAGACCTTGGCGAGTACGACCTGCTCAGCTCGCATTACGACCACAGATTCGTCAGACGTCACATTGAGAAGGCTGTGACCAATGAGGTCTGTATATCCGAGGGCCTAGTGTTTAGTAGCGACGTGTCGAAATACAATTCTTCTTCTTCTTCTTCTTCTTCTTCTTCTTATTATTATTAGGGCTATTAAGATGATGATTGTTATTATTATTAGGGCTATTATTATTATTATTGTTGTTTAATGAATAATTGAGTTTAATGAATTAATTAATTTCTAAATAATTTTTGTGGGAAAAAAAATGTTTTTTGTCTTTCAGGTTTGGATAGGCCTGCATTTTCTTGCTGGCAAGTGGAAGTGGATGGATTTGGAAACGATGGAGGAACAAGGTCTTCCACATTGCGCTCCCAAGGGGAAACATTGTGGAATCCGGTACAAGTACAGCAGTACCCTGGGGATTCGGGACTGCATGGAGAAAAGAAACTTCATCTGCTACAAATTGACTTCAGAGGAGACATACTCGACTCGACCCTTCCCCATGCCAATAACTCCACGTTAGGTTGAAGATACAGATGACGTGTAAATCTATGCTAATATCAAAATATATGTTAGTATTGCTGTCGATAGCAAGAATATTACACTTAATGAATGCTGTTTTTACTTGCAATTTTACATGTTTAAATCTCAATAATATTACATACAATATATTTATGTAACTTATTTCTCAGGGCTCCTTACAATTAGTTTTTTGCGTGCTGAATTGTTGAAATATTTCAATGACTATATCACAAAATAATCTGCACATAGGCAAGTCTAGGTGACAATTATCATTGATATCGAGTCCCCGAAAGATTGCGATCACCGAGTTAAACTTATTCTCTTTTATCTACTTATCTACTTATTCTTATTTACCTGCCGTTTATTCATGGGCCCCCATTTCTGTTGATATGTTGCAACTGACATGTGAATGTGGCTGTATGACTATGTGTTCACCTGCCGGAAACCAACAAAAGTAACATTAAGTAATGCAAAAAAAAACCTTTTAATATATATTTCTGTAAGACATTGTGGAAGGCATTTATTTAACCTTGATTTACCATTGTTTTTGATTTCAGTATTTAGCATCCGGTAATACCCTCTTTCTAGAATGATTCAAATGCTGTGATTTGCTTGTTGCCTTATTTGTGTCATCCAAGCATGGAGACTGAGCTTATTTGAATGTCAATGATTTGAATGATTAGTTTACTGGACAAAACACGACTATATTTGTTTACTTTGTCTTATTCCACTTCACTTGTTTTTCTCTCACACCAGGCAGAGTTAAATCATTCTGAATAGAATAGAAAAGCGTTTTTTGTCAGTTTTTATTTGTTCTAATCGCTTGTTTGAGCTGACCTGCTCCTTGCCTGTTGTAAACGTGGTCATTCACTGTCTCCTCGTACTAAATAAATAAATAATGTTATACGTAACCTGATGTCTGTGTGTACTTCCAATCTCAATCAATCAGAAAAGAAAGTAGCATCACTACAGTTTTGGAGCTGCGAGCGGGATCTCAAGCAGGTCACAGGAGTATCCGACAGTGGTATGGTACAGCTAATAAAACAGTGGCAAATGTTGAAGATGAGTGCCATGGAGTACGAACTGTGAAGAGCTGGTTGTGGACTTTAGGAGAACACAACAACATCAGAGGACTTACACACCACTGGGGATTAAAGGCGAGGCAGCGCCTCTACCACCTCAAGCAGCTGAGGAAATTCCAAATCTCCCAGAGGATCCTTTAGACCTTGTACGCTGGTACGGTGGGGAGCATCCTGACAGGAAGCATCAGGGGCAACAGCTCTTCTGAGGACAGGAGGGCTCTGCAGAGGTAGTGCATTCAGCTGAACGCACTATTGGCACTACACTCCCCACCCTGCAGGACCTGTACTCCAGGAGGTGTTGAACCAGAGCCTGCAGGATCATGAAGGATCCTCACCACCTCAACAACAAACTGTTCCAACTGCTGTGGTCAGGACAAGCGCCTCTGCAGTCACGCCACTAGAACAGAGAGACTAAAACTGAGTTTCTTTCTTGAACTCTGACCACACCAGGGCACACATGCACACATGCTTATGACATACATACATGCAGCCATACATGGTCTGTACTCACCTTATTCTATATTTTTTCATTCTATATATTTTTTTCATATTATTATTATTTATTATTTATTTTATACTGCCATTTATATATTTTTTATCTATGGTATTCTTCTGCACATTCCGCTGAGCATCGCCACTTTTCTTTTTACTGCATATCCTGTATCTGTATGTGACAAATGAAGTTCAAGAGCGACCCCCTGTTGGTGGAGCTTTTGAATATAGTCAAAAACAAACAAGCTGCATTAGACTGAGTAATCAAATTTCGTTTTTATGGTCCCCATAAAACCCGTTGTTGCAGATCCCAGGGGTGGGGCACATTTTACATTGCCACTGTCGCTTTGTCGTTTTGATGATTCCAGGGATGCCACTGGTGCTACAGCAGGTCAGGCGGGAGCCAACACCAGGTGTCTCAGTTAGGTTTGGAAAGTGGTGGGGACAATGATCGTTTTATTTTCACAAAAGGCTTTCAAAAAGTGGTGGGAGCAAAATGGGCCACGACAAAAACTGGTGGGGACATGTCCCCAGCGTCCACAGCATAACTGGCGCCTATGGCCAACCCTAAGAACAAAGGGCAGCAGGGAATCTCCAGCCATCTGTAGAGTGGAGCCAATCTACCGGATGTGTCCAGTCAGGCTCAATGGAGGGACAAAACAAGGATTTGGAGGTATTTAAGTGTCTGATAGAGGAGAGCCCCACAGCAGATGTAATGACGGGGGGGCGGGGGGGGGGGGGGGGTAATCTTTGTAAGTCGCTTTGGATAAAAGTGTCTGCCAAATGCCCTAAATGTAAATGTAAACTTGCGTGTTTGTACATCTTGGCTTTATTAATAGTACTTAGCATTGTTTAGCATATTGTATATTCTTAGATGTTAGTAATGTACTCAGAATGGCACTTCTACTCTTATCCCAGCTATTATGCAGGAAACCTAGCAATTATGAAAATCATTCTATTAGCCTTGCAATTATGAATGCTTGAAACCTGCTCTATTCTTATCTTTATGTACCACAGAAATTCCACAAATAAAAAATGTGTGTGTGCATGTTCCTACACAAGTTTGTAAAAGAAGGGAGGTCAGAAAACATCGTCACTGTTCAAGGTTCTATGCTGCGAGATTTGACTGGCCTGCTGAATGTATTCAGGTGTGGCTACAAGCCGGTAGTTCTAATACCCTCATCATTTAGTCATCAGATGGACTGAGGACTGCATACCATTCTGACTTGCTGCTGGAGGTTGTTCAGAAGCTGTAGCTGCTATACTTGCTCCATATATCTTTCTCTTGTTACTCTCTAAACATTAGAATTGAGGAGAGGTTACATGTGGTATTGAAACTGCCAAAAGCAAGAATTTAGCTCGAGGCTAAAGGTTTTTTTTGTGACACGTCTTCAGGTGGACACCAGCTGACCTTGCGCCAAGCCTTCTTTGAATTAAACATTTAGAATCTTGTCATGGCAGGGATGAAAAGCTCCTTCCAACTTCTACTCTCTGTTCTGTTCATTTCCACCGTTAGCTTGAAGGCTGATACATACTCCGCAAGAACAGAGAATTTTGTTCTTGTTCTCGAGGTGGCAAGAACAAGAACAAAGTTCGTTCTGGCCACGACATTTCATACTTCACGAGAAACTCCTCGAAGGCCCCACCCACAGCAGCAAACTTCTGCGCCGGCGAAAAGCGCATTAACCACGCCCACTTCAAATTGACCAATCACACAATAGTTCCCGGACACGACGCGAGAAAAACATTGGGCCCGGATGATGTGTCGAGAACAAGCTGCGAGAACTCCTGAACCAGGGCTGCGAGAACAAAATTACGTCATTTTGTTCTCGCAGCCCTGAGAGCGAGAACAAATTTCTCTGTTCTTGCGGAGTATGTATCAGCCTTGAGAGTGTCTAAGATTATCTATTATGTTGATGAGGAAAAGACCTGGCAAGAGGCCCAGCTGTACTGCCAAGATAGATACATCGATTTGATAAGTGTTTGGCCCAATGATGTGAGTATCATAGTTACTCGTGTAAATAATAGATCTGTGGGCATTACTACAGTGTGGATTGGCTTAAATCGAGACCCCTCAAACATTGGAGAATGGAGCTGGACAGAAACAAGTTAAGAAGGATTATTTCAAGTTCCAGAGTTCCAATTTTTGATGGAATGATTGGTCATTTGTGGCATCGATCAATAATCCTAGATAATAAATAAATGGTCTGCCACGGCAACTGCACAGAAAGCAGACAAATATCAGTAAAGGAGCATGTTATAACACACTTGATAACAGCTTTTTCTTTGCATGGCTTGACTTGGTTTGTTACAGTGATGACAATAGGCGCCTAAGTTTCATCAGCGATTCTGGAGGCGAGGACTGTGCATACCGTGATCCCCGTAGAGTTGGCACCATCAACATTGTCCAGCTCATTGTGTTCCAGACCACGTGCTTATTACTGTTCTCTAGATAACAAACGGTTTGCAACAAGCAGTACCTGGGACAGTGCTCAGCACAGCTGTCATGACTGTGGTGGTTTCTTTCTACCGTTAAACATTCGAATATCCAAGACTTTGACCAAAGGGGTTGGGTTGGTTTGCGCAGAGCCCCGACGGCATCTGGAAGTGGACTGGAGAGCCTTCCGATTTGTTTGAGTGGAAATCGGAACACCCGAAAAACACTGACTGTGGTGCTTTTAGAGTTGACACTGGAGACTGGCTTGGTTATCCATGTGACCATCACTACGGTTTTGTGTGCTACTCAGACAACTTAGTCTTGATGAAAGAGGAGAAGACCTGGGAGGAAGCCATGCAGCACTGTCGAGTCTTCCACATTGCACTCCCAAGGGGAAACATTGTGGAACCCGACACAAGTACGACAGCACCCTGCAGATTAGGGATTGCATGGAGAAAAGAAACATAATCTGCTCCAAAATCCTCCCATGGTGGACCCCTCAACCCTACCCCATGCCAGATCCCTGGGCCATATCCCATGATATGGGATGGATTTACATTTTATGATAAAATGTAAATCCATTAAAATATCAAAATATATGTTAAAATATAGCTACCTAAGGCATGAAAATTACATGTAATGCTTATGTGTGTTATTTTATGTAACTGTTAGTTGTTCTTACAATTAAAACATTAAAACCAGATAACTATTATCCTTTTTGGTCGGCTCTAGTCCAGTAGGAAGTGATGAAATCCCTCGCTGACAGGTCATAAACACGCCATTTATGGGGGCCTAGAATGAAACTTGATGGAAGATAGAGGCGTCTGGTCTCTCCTATATGAATTAGGTCTTCAAAGTCTACTAAAATGGCCAATGATCAATTTGGAGGCTCTATCCCTACATGAAAGTGATGCAATTAGGCGGTGACCTAGGGGTCAAGGACAATTGGGATTGAGCTGGAAAACTAGTGTCTCTTTTATATAACAGAGGGCTTCAACAACATTATCAATTTGGGGGCTCTAGCCCTATCAGCTTCGTGGCTGCAGCCCTACAGGAAGTGATGAAATGGTTATTGGGAGGTCATCAGAAGAATAAGGAGAGGTTATGCAGTTAGCATACAGTAATCACCCTCTTACTAGAATGATTCAAATGTTGTGATTTGCTTGTGGCCTTATTTGCCTCATCCTAGCCTATTTAAATGTGGTTGAATGTCTAAGTTTACTGGACAAAGCAAATTAATACGTATATTTGTTAACTGTGGGGCGCGTGTGGTTGGTGGCTGGTTTAAGCATCCTCACCTGCTCTGTCAACAATCATTCTACCAACTCTGCAATAAGCCAGATTCAACATCTGCAAATGTTAGTGGTGTGTAGCAGGAGCATTTGCTATACAGGCCAAATGCTCTTGCTACATGTCACTAAAAGTGGCTTCTGCTGGGCTACTCCAATAAAAAGAAACAGGATGTTGAATAATACGTTTGGTTTGTCAAATGATTGTTGACAGAGTAGGTGGAACAATGCCAGCATGTTAGTGCTCACTCTGAGTGTGTGTGGTGATGGCTGGTTTATCCTTTGGGCATTGATTAGCCAGGTGTGCAGCCTCAACCAACTGCAGACTCTAACTTGGGCCAGGTGAATCACACACATTCCACTTTTACCTGAACCAATATGTACCAGGTCCATATTGAAATGAGGTACAGCAGACTCTGTTATGGCAATAACATCATCTAAACCCAGTGTTATGGAAACTGAAACTTTAATAAAATGACATATCCAGCTTCAATAATAAACAGAGAAGGGCTTGTATATTTGACAGTGGCGCGGCAAAAAAACGAATTCTATAGAACTGTAGTTCCTCTGAGCACACTTGGTTGTGGTTTGCACATCAATGAGTTTTCCATATTCCTTGGACTGCAAATACATTGACAACTGGTTGGATGCATCTGTACTAGGGGTGGCACGGTTCACAAAACCCACGGTTCGGTTCGTATCACGGTTTTAGGGTCACGGTTTTCGGTTCTGTACGGTTCTTGTTGTTATTTCTTTTAATCTTTAACACTCCAGCAAATGCGGTGGCCGGTGGGGGGGAAAGGGGTCGATCGCAAAGGAAGTCCGGGTAGATCGCATGCCATAAAAAAAAAATTAGATGTCATCATTCATCGGATGAGGCTGCGCATGCCATGAACCGTCGAACCATACAACGCACACATCCTCCGAACCGAGACAAGCCAACCGAACGGTTTTCGGTTTTTTTCATGAAGCGTGCCACCCCTAATCTGTACAATTTCATACTGAATCCGTTATTACAGATGTAGAATGAAGAAAGTCATGGTCATAGTATGCTACCATGCATGGTGCGGAATACAAGGGGCACCGACACACCTTCACACTACAGATGTTGAAAACCATGTGAGTGAGAAGCTGGAAAACTTGTAATTTTTTATGTTGATTGTTTCACAATTGCTGCCTTGGCTGGGCAGCAATTGATCTCCACATGGACTTTACGTAGTTAAAAACTCTTGGCACTCTTGCCTGCTTCATTCTGGCTGAATTCAGTTGGAAGCAAAGCAAAAACAACTGATATATTTTTGTTACTTATAACTATTCGGTCTAATTTGGTCTATTTGACAGTTTTGATTGCGTTGTTGATTGCCACGCTGTCCTCGGGTGCAGTCATTCTTTTTGAAAGTCCCTCCCCCTTGTGCTGATTGGTCTGATCATTTGAACATTTTTAGGAAGAGGCTTTCAACAGGCTCACACTGATCTGCATAGATTAACCTAATGTCAACAGGCAAGATCAGGATGGTCTCACAAGGTGGCTGTGTGGATTGAACTGTGGAGTGACCATAATTCCATTACACTACGGTCTTCCTCCTACATAACCAATTGAAGGCTATATGCCTACAAGCTCTATTTTATCTGTATAGAAAACACAAATTTAATCAGGACTGTATATTTTTAAGATGTTTAAGAAGCTACCATCAAACTTAATAGAATGTGACGGGTGACTACTCAATGGAAGACACTTGTGGTTACAATTGGTCAGGGTATCATTCATGGTCCAGCTAATTTCCAATCAAGCTCTCAAAAATACATAACTGATGGCTACACAGTGCTGGAATGAGCTCCCGGCCCATGTCAGGACATGTCAGGAGTCCCTCGCTAGCTTCCGCAAGAGACACAAGACCCACCTGTTCAGAGTTCACCTGGACTCTGCATAACCCCCCCGCCCCCCATCTTGTACATCTTGGCATTATTAATAGTACTTAGCATTGCTTGGCATGTATGTTCTTAGATGTTGGTAACGTGCTCAGAATTGCACGTCTGCTCTTACCCCAGCTACTTATGCAGCCAACAATTACGAAACTCGTTCTATTAGCCTCGTAAATCTGAATGCTATTCCTATCTGTATCTACCACAGCGATATATTGCTGTCTCCTTTGGATAAAAGCGTCTGCCAAATGCCCTAAATGTAAATGTGTCTAAATAAAATAAGAAAATACTTATCAGACTTATCGATACTGTGATCGGATAGTGTTTAGTCTGGCTGATATAGTATATTCTAATAACTCTATTCTAATATACAACGGTAAAACTACATAGCCTAATATAGTATAATGAATTCAGGAACACATTTATCATTAAACATGGAACACGTCATGGAGCTAGCTACTATACAGGCTACCAGGCTCAACTGTGAGCTGGCTAGCACGCGCTACTCAAGCTGCTCTCTATATTGCACGAGCTGCTTATCTGAAGCAAAGAGGTGACCTAAAACAGAAAAACCCCACAAATAAACGTGATAATTATTAGCTGTTTGACAAAGTGTGACAACAACGGAAGACGCTCATGGTTACAGTTGGTCAGGGTATCCCTCATGGTCTGGATAACGTGGTCGAAGAAGGCCAATTAGTATGCTAGTTCGATATGAAAACGTTTTTTACAAGTCTCTACAATACATTTTTGAGGGCAACATAAATCATGAAATTAACTCAAAACGGTGAACTTAAATCGTAATCATTATACTAAGTGACAAAATGCCGCATGTCTGCACGTTTAATCCAACTTTTACTCGATGTTTCCCTCGACCTCCCCAAGTAACGTTCCTTACCCAGCGTATTCCCAATCAAGCTCTGGTGTAGTGATGTTACGTTCGCGAACGATTCGATTCTTTTGAACGGCTCTTTGGTAGCGAACGAAGGGAACCGAGTCGTACGTCTTGGTGAGAGCCGTTCCTTTTATCGTTCGTTCACTGGCTGCCCCTAAATCCACTCCCCTTGACGTGAACAGTGAGAAACATCTCCTGTTTTTGTCAAAGCAGCTCAGGGATTTTTCTCCATTTTATTGTAGTCTGTTTTTATAATACTTTTTATTATTATTATTATTATTAGTTTTACTATTTATTATAAAAAATTCTCTCGTGTGAAATGTTTTTTGTTTTGTTGTTTGATTTGCACTAAAATCTGTTTTGCACAAAAGTGTATTATACTTGGTTTTTTTTATTGTGCCAATAAAAAGTTTTCTAATATTAAGAGTTGCATGAATTGCATTCAAGGCGAGGCAACTTTATTGACATAACACATACAGAGAGGGTACGTTCAAAGTAGTACATTCACTGGCATGAATGACACGGATATGGCGCCACCTTGTGTCATGTTTACAATGCAGATCATTGACATTAAGGTCTGGCAATACAGTCAATCATTATCCTTTAATACAGTCAATCATTATCCTGCTGATTATTTCGCAGATAAACCTCGTAACCCCGCCCCCTAAAAAAAAAAACGGCTCTCGGAAAGGAACGGAGCCATAAGATCCGGCTCACTTCAAAGAGCCGTCATTCCCATCACCACTCTGGTGGGCACGTGCAGCGCGAGTCCCCGCTATGAATGTCGCGCATAACACCCGCCGCTAGAGGGCGCACTTTCCCTTTTAGCGACACTTTAAACAGCCAACATATACAGTGTATAATATACGGTGCTAGGGCACACACTCCCGAGGGATTGTGCCGCAACAGCAGCAGCAGCAGCAGCAGCACGGGAAGGGAACCAGCGGGCTGCAGCCATGCGGTGTACCTCAGCTCTGTGGCGGCTTTAGATGGCGCCGTGAGTGACTCAAGCGGGTCGTTGTTCTTCCCCGTCTAGTGACCGCAGTTGGTGGTGGTTGGGTGGTTGGGTGGTGGTCTCCCTCACTGGGTGTGTGGTGGGTGGTGGTGGTGGTGGTGGTGGTGTTCCGAACGAATTGTTACAATGTAGGCCAACGCGTCGGCCATGTAGCATTTTCTTCTCTTGAGCGCGGCGGACACCCGATGGAAGGACCCGTGGCGATAGCAAGACACACACTCGGTACGTACCGCCACACGGGGCTCTGCGGAGATTTTATATTTCGTATTTATAGCGTCGTTCTACGAGCAATGTATGTGGATGCAGTGCACAGAGATGCTATAGTACAGTACAGTGCAGTACAGTACAGTACAGTACAGACAGGGCCTGGGGAGAGAGAGTTGTAGACCGTGACAGCCGCCGAAAGGAACACATTGTAGACTATCTAGGCGCAAATAAACACGTATTGACACAACCCTGCGTTCGTAATAGTGTAGCATGGACGTGAACAAACGACCTCTTTTTATGTGATGAACGAGAAGCGCAGTTACGTGTACGTCTGTTCCACAGCTAGTACGTGTCTGATGCATTGTTCGCTGTTAGGGGGCAACGTGAGTGAAATGCAATGCAATGCAATGCAATGCTCCGGCATAATTTCACCGTCCACATACACGCTATAACATGGTGTAACTGCATACTAAAGAAGATACAGACGAGCCCCGTGTAAAGGTAGATAGATGGCTAATTGATTGATGGATGTGTCAATCAATCGATAGATTGGCCGTTTTTTGATAGATAGATGGACAGATAGGTCATTGATTGATTGATTGATCAACAGAGAAAGAGAGAGATGAGTCTCAGCAAAAGGGCTCGTTTTGTAACCTATTTAATTCTTTATATCCCTACCCTTTTGTGTTGTGCAACAGAGCTGCTGGAAGAGCTGGTGGAGAGAGGACAGGTGGTGGAGGGCTGCTATAGAGGGACGGTGACACTCCCTCTGCAGAATGAGTACAGACAGACCCAAACGCAAAATCATTCGGAAGAGATATGTGAGTCAAATGTGTTTTGATATTTGTCACCTGTTAGTACAATACCGCCTCAGACACACAACCGATGAAGGAAATACAGACACACCTTGTGTCTTAATAGCCCACATCTTATATCATGTAAAGTGGCAGCTACGCGTGTGTGTGTGTGTGTGTGTGTGTGTGTGTATCTTTATGTACCACAGCGATATATTGCTGTCTCCTTCTTCAACAAATGTACTCTCTGTAAGTCGTTTGGATAAAAGCGTCTCTAAATGTAAATGTGTCTGTGTGTGTGTGTGCCTGTGTGTACTCGCAGGACGTTAGCGATGGGATGCCATGGTGCGAGGAGCGCCTGGTGCAGAAGGTTCTCTTTCTGTCCCTGAAGGAGTTCAGAGCCGCCAGGCGCACAAACAACAACAACAGCGACCAGGGGCCGCACAGACCGAGGCGCGGGGGGCCCACAGTGCAGAGCCAGCCAAGGCAAACACGGCCTCCGAAGCCAAGAGCGCACCATGCACGCGAAAAAAAACCAACCAACGAGACACCTGTCCCACAAGATGTGCCAAACACAAAGCATGGCTCGGTCCGCTGGCCAACGCGCACGCTGGAAAACACGGAAGAAGCGCTAACACGACCACCACCACCACCACAGATGTCCCCGGACACCTGTTCGTCGGCAAGCAAATGCGACGGTTTGCGAGCCACACAGAGGCCGGTCCAGGTCCCACCAACAGCCGGGGACCTGGCACCACGGACAGGACGAGAAGTCACAGGCGGGGGAGAGGACGGCCGGTCGTTAGCAAGCAGCCCCGTCACTCAGGCCAGGACACTGCGCTCGCACAAGGCGCAAAACGTTCCCGCCTTTTTAAACGCGTCTAAGCCACCGTGCCAGGTGGCTCCACAAACTCAAACCCCCCGGGTCGACACCGGCCCTGGGGAACATCGTGCGGAGGGGCTGAACGGCGCATGTGTCGCGCCAAGCACATCCACGCCGACGGGCCCCACCCGGATTCTGAGGTCACACACACCAACTCGCCTCAATGGTAAAAAGGAAGAAAAGATCAACAACAACAATGTTTTGAATCAGATTCTGATTATTTAATTCATGAATTGATCATGAGCTATCATCTTTTATTTGAAATCATTGACATGCCATTCATATTTCAGTTTCATATTTCAAACGTGTTTGAAATATTTCAAATCCAGCCCGGGAGGCAATTTGATCAAGTGGATTGATTTCTTCATTCTTTCTATTAATTTCTTCACTTCACTAGCTCCTACAAATAACACGAGTTGCTAGGGTTTTCGGTGTTCAGAAGTTCAGAAAGGTGGAGATGGACCTGGAGAAGACTCCTTCACCCTTTTCAGTCAACCCTCCTGAGATTATCGATTGTCGTGTTAAAAGTTAGTTTTGCCACTGAGGGTGTCAACATTTTTATCAGTACCTTCAGCACCTGGGGTCAGACGATCCCAAGTTAGTCCAGCCTCCCGTTAAGTAGTATTTGGTCTGTTATGGTCCCTTAACCTCAAATGATTTTGACACCCCTGGTTTATTGGAACTGACCACATATACATCCAGTACATGCACCATTGACATGATCTGGCCACGTTGTTTCCTTCTCCAACAGGTGCTCTGAGACAGCCCCTGCTGTCCACCTTACAGGCCTATCATCAACATCGCCATGGCAACATGCATCATAGCAGAGATCACCCTGCCAGCAAGAGGTGAGCTGTTTATTCTTTATTCTTTATTCGGATCCCCATTAGTTTCAACAAAGTGGTCGCTAGTGGGTCACCACAAAAACAAGTAACAAATAAAACAAACGATTATTAAAATCACACAGTATCAATAAAACAAAAACAAAACGAGCCAAAACTCAGAAAATAAGTACAATTACTCTACATATGAAACAAACAAAAGTAGCCTACAGTCAAAGCAACAACAACAACAAAAAGAAATAAAAAAACAATCAAAGGTTCAGAAACAGCAATAACCACAAAAATATCCATATGAGATTAATAAAATTTTGTTTTAGTGACACAATTTGCTAGATTGATTTTCTCTTCACATTTAGCACCTTGTGGTGTCATAGCACTGTGTGTTGTGTGTGTGTGTGCGTGTATGGGTGTGTGTGTGTGTGCGTGCGTGCGTGTGTGTGCGTGCGCGCGCACGTGTGTGTGTGTGTGTGCGAGCGTGTGTATGTGTTTCTGCAGGCCGAAGCTTCTGGCTCAGAGAAAGTTTGCCCATTCTCCTCCCAGCTCTCCAGGACCTTCAGTGTCGTCGTCTTCCTCAGCACATGACAACAGCTCTGCCACCTCCAGCTGCCTGAGCAGGCGCCGCCCCAAAACAGAAGACTTTCTCTCTTTTCTTTGTTTAAGAGGTGTGCCCGCAGGCAGACACACACACACACACACACACACACACACAGTGTATAAACACATTGTGCGTCTTTAATCGTCACATACACATACAGGATATGCAGTGAAATGAAAAGTGGCGATGCTCAGCGGAATGTGCAACAGAACAAATACAAATAACCAAAGAATCAAATATCCACACTATTTACAGTCTTTACAGCAAAAGGAGCAGGTTTTTTCTTTTCTTTTTTGGAATATAATAATCAAGTAGGCATATCAACAACAGGGCAGGGCAATTTCCCTTCAGGATTAACCTGAATTAGGGCTGCAACGATTAGTCGATTGATTTATCAATTTGGTCGCTCTAACAAAACGAATGATAACTATAACTTTGGTTCTGGTATTGTGTTTCTGTTTCCTCACAGGTTCAGTAGCATTGCCCAACAGCATGGCCGTTCTCGGCAGTGGCCGGAAAAAGGCGTCAACTGTTACTTCATTTCTTCCCAACAGTCACCGGCGGAGAGCTGAGGAGAAAGGCAGGAATACAGCCTTCAGGACAAAAGGTACATTGTTTTTACTCATGTGAGTACAAACAGTGGCTTTTGCAATAACAATAGCAATATAGTACTGAACCACAATAATTGTATCCGTTACCAGATACGTTTTAAAATTGTAACGATTAAGGTATTGGCTTGGTGTTCACAGCAATCTGGCACAGACATGTTGCCAAGCAATGCCACATCTATCGGGTAGATCACAAGTTCAGTTCTAGGTCTGCTGCTAGGTGCTACACAAAGGAACGCCAAAACCCTCTAGCTCAGGGGTGTCAAACCTCATTTGAGGTTGAGGGCCATAACAGACTAAATCCTACTTAACGGGGGCCCGGACTAACTTGGGATAGTTCGATCCCAGGTACTCATAAAAGCTACTGATAAAAATGTTCACACCCTCAGTGGCAAAAATGTCCTTTAACACGGTATTGCAATTCGATAATATCAGAAGGGTGAGAGAAACAGTCTTGATTTCCAGGTCCCTGAACGTCCAAAAACGCTTGCAACTCGTGCAGCTGAGTGGTTATTTGTAGGAAGTACAAGAGATTTTTTTGTGATTGTGGATAAAGTGAAGAAATGTATAAGAAGGAAGCAATCCATTTTATCAGATTGCCTCCCGGGCCGGATTGGATCAGCTTGCGGGCCGCATCCGGCACCCAGGCCGCATGTTTGCCACCCCTGCTCTAACTCTAACTGCAGTTTGCTCCTACCCTACTCCCACAGCCCGACATGGCGTGGCCTCCAGGCCGCTGAGACGTCTGGGCATGGCCGCTCTGCTCATCCGAGGGGGCGGAGACGCGGAGCTCGTCGGCAAGCAACGATACGATCGACTTTGTTCCAACGCCGCCTCTTCCTCCTCCTCCTCCTCCTTCACTCCGAGGAGACGGAGGAGTCTAAGGGAAAGGAAGATGAGGGAGGTAAAAGGAGAGGAAAAGCAGAGGAAGAGGGAGAAAGGTGGAAGAGACAAGAACGAGGGGGAGGGAATGGAGGGGAGGAGGAAGAGGGAACCAGTCCGGGTCCTGAGACCTCGCCAGCTCTCCCTGCAGGTGAGGAGGACTTGTATATTACCTTTATTAACAAACCACTGAGTAAAGTGAAGTTCGAAACGGTTGTCTCTTAACTTTGTGCTCTGCGTCTTATAGGTTGCCATGGTGACTGGGCTCTCCAATCAACACACTTCCTACGTACTACAGGCGCCATCCATCACGTCTAAATCAACCAGCAACAGCAGACGTTCCGGACCCTATACAAGGGAGAGCAAAACTACGTTGCCCAGAAGGCACCATGTTAGCATTAAACACCACATTACCCGTAGGAACCTAAAAACGTACAAAAATCACAGAGTGCCTCAAAGCCAGCACGGCGCTTGCAACCACAGAATTGCCTCGGTCCACCACAGCAAACTCAGGAACCTTGCATGTTCCCAAGCTTCCAGGGAGAACCCCCCCAGCACCCCGGCCAAAACACCAGGCCCTAACAGAATGCTGTATGCAAATCTAGCAGGTAATAACTCGGCTATAAGGCAGCAGAACAAGCATGTGAGTGAGCATTCTGGGGTCCTGAGGTTGTCCAGGAGGATGAGAGGTCTTCCACCAGATACTAGTCTTAATATTTTAAACGCTTTATTTGCAACACCAAACAACAGCAACAACCACCACCCTAGAAACTGCAAGATGCAGCAACACAAAGACTCCAAGGTCATGTTGCGCGTCAATAAGGTCATGCAAGAGAGGCTCGGATTTGTCCGTCAGGATTCGAAGAAAGAGACGAGACACCCCGGCAGCGATGGAGACAGAGACACAGGGCTAGCAACAGAGGACAGTGTCGGAAATGCCCAAGAGGTACAGGCACAGGACCCGGTGTGGAGCCAAGAGGAGAGACAGCAGAACATACGTCTGCGAGGGAACGTCGGGGAGGTTTATAAAGATGAGGTCTGTGCCGTCAGTGAGGACAGGAAGGACATCAGTCAACCTCAGTTCAGCAGAGATGGACAGGAGGCTGGCAGTCATTTTGGTGAGGTCAGACAGCCGACTCCAGGCTACGGGAATAAGGACACACTGAGAAGCGGGAAAGTGATGTGCGAGGCAGATGACGGGGGAGGCGGGGCTAGCCAGGCGGTGTTCTGTCAAGACAAATACGGCAATAACGCAACAATAGAGGACAACGGCAATGTCCCCGCAGTTCCAGCTAACCCTGCTCGGGAAAAAACTCAACCAGCAACATCCACGAGGACCATCACTAGGGCAGCGGTGGCGAAGGCTAACGCTACGAGTGCGACAGTCCCATCGGTATCATACGTCAGTGTAGATTCAGGTAAAAAGACAAACTGTTCTACCAAGGGTACTAAGCCAGCTGCTAACAGCACAAGCAAGTTTACACAACCAGCCAGCAGTTCCTCCAAGGAGTCACTCAATGTTCTCAATAAGAACGTATCAAAGGGCACTGCGCCAAACGGCAGGAATCCTAACGTAACTTCCAAAGGGCCCTTAAAGTCTTCTACCTCTGTCGCTAAGACCAGGACGAGCCCGAGGAACCTGAAGCGCTAGTGTGGCCTCTGCATCATTCGTAGGATGAGGCCTTACACAAGATGGCCAGGTCCCCTTGGTCTAGTACTTATGGGGTTAATATAGTGAACACTGTTTTCTATGTGATAATATGGAATTGCATGTAAACTGGTGGCTCCAGTTTTAGATCTTACTTTCTACTGTTCAACGGCAGCTACTATCTGTACTATTCTGGTTACCGGTCACTCTGAGACCACACGTCTTGGATTCACCACCTGTAAAGCAAGACTTTTGGCAGAACTTGAACTAACATTAACAGTGTTTTAACTCAAGATTTGAATGTTTCTTTTTTTATTAAAATGTATGAAGTGAGAGGCACATGAGTCATATAAAAAAATATGTATGCAGATATTAAAAAAGTATTAGAAAAAAATATTTAATACAAAAACGTTCTACGGAAATCTTTTAAATTAAAATTAAATTGACACTAACACATTTTACTTGAATATCCTAAATAACTGTCACTGAACTCAATTAGATTGAATATATGTGAGCAACTGCATTCTACTGAGGAAAGGGAGTGTTATGTGAGAATTATGTGTATTGATGGATCGATTGTTGACTGTACATTGATGCATTCATTAGTCTGTTGCCTCTAAGGCACTGGTGCAACCAAATTATAAACCAAGCAATCATAGCACTTATGACCATATGTCCATCAATGATTGTCCTTTTTAACAAGTTGGCCTGTTTTTTACTTGATATTAACTATGTCATTCTTGGGATACCTTCTAAAGGTACAAATCATTTTTCAACATGGACACTTACATTAGCAAGGAAAGGTCTAATTTCATTCATTAAACTATACATCTTTTTCAAATATGAATATAATCTCTCACCTTAAATAAATTATTAAAATGAAGTGATAGCTGTCTGTCTCAAATTGCACCATGTGTCTTAAGTGTGGTCTAGTATGAGTAAGAAAAACCTTTAACATAACTTGACTTTGTTGCATTTTTTACACTATAATTTTTTCATAATTGACAAAACAAAAGTACACATTCAATTATGGTACACAAAATTAAATAAGGTAATTTCTTTTAAATAAAAGTTATTTTAAATGAAAAGTTACATATTGTTTATTGATGTCCACTATACATTACCACCACAAGACATTTGGTTTTGTATCTCAATTTTATTTGTATTAAATGAACAGCGGTCATAAATACATCAAATCTAACTAGAGTAGATATGGCGGATGTTGGGAGTTAAGTATATGTGAACGTTCGGAGGAGAGGAGAGATTTGTCTAACCTCGCTGCGCATCGTGGCAAACAGTACCAACCTTTAACACTGATTGGCCCTACCTACACTTCATTACTGCTTGATCTCATGTACAATGTGATGTAGATAAGCATTTGCTGCAGCATACATTTGGAACGGTATACAGTGCATACAGTGCTCTGCTATGGTAATACAAAAGGTGGCGCTAGGCCAGCACAAGCAGAACAAAAATAAATATAATCCACACAAGGTGTATTTTCTGATATTCACATTTGGGGCAAAATGGTCACACCTTACATAATAACTAGAAACTAATTTTCTATAGATGCTTGCAATACAGCGTACCATTGGGTTAGCATAAGGTTTAAGTCTGTTGCACGCATCAGACCTACAAAAGTAGTAACCTTTAAATTGCTTGCGTCACTGGTAATCTACCCAGTAGTTGGATCCCCAACAGAGTCACTTTCATCAGAGCTCCTTGGCAGACCGTCCTCTGGCAGAACCGCCAGCAATGCGTCTGCCTGAATGTCCTCCTCATCTGATTGGACCAGAGGGATGTCGTCCTCATCTGATTGGCCCAGAGGGATGTCGCTGTCCTCACTGCCCAACTCCTCGCTATGTCCGAACGCATCGTCCTGCTCATCTGCTGGATGGGTGTGGCTAGCAGAGACCCTCGCCGATCCTGAAGACCAGGACTCCAAGTCTGGACCTGTAAATGCCAGGGCGCTATAGTTAGGGCACCCAACCCAACTACATCAACTACAGGGTTCATGCACAGATCTCATTATTGTCCTCATTTATAGGTCAGAAAATGTATGCAAAACAACCAGAAAATGGGGACAACACAGGATATGATGCAAACAAGGAGACATGCTCAGTTTGACAAGAAGCCAGAAGACTGGGAGTGGGCAGCTCTGAGCTACCATAGACCATAAACTAAAGGCTACTGAGCTAGTGGGGAGCACCCGTATGACCACCAAGGTTTCTGGGTATTGTAGTCATGTGAGGTGGGGCTTACCAGAGGTTAGTGATGACGAGATGCTGCCGGCGCCATTAGCGCTGGAATTGAGAAAGTCGTCGAGAGCCTGCTGGTCTGACGTGTCAGTCACCATCAACTGATCCAGCGCCCCCTCCTGGCTGTTGTTAGCCTCTACCGCGCAAAAAAAAGACAACGCAAATGCAGATGTCAGGTTTGTTTCTGTAGTCCACCGTTATGCTCACGAGCACTCAAGTGAAACGCCCACCTTGGAGCTGCAGGTACCCGGTGGACAGGTAGCGAGCCATGTCGTGTTTGAAAGCCTCCTCGTGGACCTTCTGTCGCTCCCGCAGCTTGTTCTGCGTCGCCTGCTCCAGCTCCGCAACCCTCCGCGCGTGGTCAGAGTCCAGCTCCTCTGCAGGAATACAACAACACTCTGAATGGCCGCCATCCCCGTTCAACTGGGAATTAAAATGGGTCATCAGTCATCATGGAGAGATCAAGATTCAAAATTCACTTTTGAATCTTCAACTTACATACACATACAGGATATGGAGTGAAATATGAAATGAAAGTGGCGATGCCCAGCAGAATGTGCAACAGAACAAATACGAATAATCAAAGAATCAAAGAATCAAATATCCACACTATTTACAGTCTTTACAGCAAAAGGAGCAGGTTTTTTTTGGTTTTTGTGGAATTCCAAATGTAAAATGTTTAGATCATGAGAACAGGATAGCTAAATAGTAGCATAGCGTGATCGGGGTGAAACTCCAATTACTCCAAGTGGTTTCGTATCGCATTCCATTTGTCTGTTATGTATTTCAAGGCCAGGGTTCATCTTGCCAAGGAATTGGAAAGTTTTAAGATAAGATAAGATAAGATGGAACTCTATTCATCCCGAAGGAAATTCTTGTGCCAGAGGTTGCTCAAAAATACCAACAACATAAGAATAAACATAGAATAGAATAGATAATAGAATAACAATATAGGTGAGATATATTTGGTACAAAAATTAAAAAAGAATGGTTCATGGGTTAAGGATATATTTGTTTCCGGCTGGGGTTGTGACTTCAGGTTGGGTTTAAAAATGACATGATTCTTGATTACACTAAATATATTCAAATACAAATTGTTACCGGTAATATAATATGGGTTTTTTTGTTTGTTTATTTGTTGTCGGACAGAACTCTCTTCAATGCTAAGGTTGGGTCAATTTGGTTTCTGACACAATGTTGCCAGAAGTCAAAATGTTGTCTGCCTGATTCAAGCTCTATCGCATAAAGCACTGAGAATCATTTTTAAAATGTGTACAAATTGAAATATACTCAATATACTCATGATTGACATCTCACCTTTCAGGGCCTCCAGCTCTTGTCTATGAAAAAAAACAAACCACACAGCACAAGTTGTAATATATAGACATTTCATTTCATTCTCTTTTCACCACAAGTATTTATCATTCCATACCTTTTCTTTTTCTTATACTTCTCTAGCTGGTTAATGTGATGTTGCTTTAGTCTCTGCTGGTCACATTGACAGCACAGGGTTTCGAGGTAGGCAAGTCTGCTCTCCATCTCCTCAAAGTCCCCTTCTAAATGTGCTGGAGACACAAGAAAACACAGAAATGGCCTTAAGATTTAAGGTATAACATAATAAATGAATCAAGACAATGGATGTGCTTGCATCATGCCACAACCCACAACATTCTACACTCCTGCTATCCTCTCTTGCCATGAAAACCATTTATTGATCAAAGGCAGCATTGCTTTCTCCTCTCCATGGCAGAGAAACGTAGGGAGGGAAAAAGCAGAGAGGGAGGTGATGTTTATTTTCAGAATCTTGCTCTCTCCCGATCTTTTCCTCTCTTTACAACTCACAATTCTTAACGACAGAACCTTTAACATATGCATAATGCACGTCTTATGACTTTTTACTGTACTTATTAGGTACTATTACTAATTGTTTAGAGTTGTTCAGAATTTGTTTAGAAGAATACTGCAGGAGTGAATGGGGAGTAAGCATTCCATTGTACTTTTACATATGGCAATAAAGAAACCTTGAATCTCGAATGTCGTTTCCTTGAGCCTACCTATCTTGCCAGTGGCCGTCTCCAGTTGGTCAGTGAAGCCCGGCAAGGCCTGGATCTGCTCCTGCATCTGGTGCATCGCTGCTCTCCTCCTCTCCCAGTGAGCGGACAGCATGACCACATCCCCATCCAGAGCCTGGGGCAGAGAGTGAGAGGTACCGTGAAGTAGATACTACTGACTGACATTAAATACAGATGTCAGATGCATCCTGGGAAATGTAGGCACTAGGCACAAAAAGAGTGTGCTCAATCACAACCGTTAATTTCTATAAACTGATAAAAAGGGGAAACTACTTTTAAAATTGAACCCTATTGGGCGATATATTAGCACACATGTGGTTTGTTTACAGAGAAATAACAGGCCATTTAATTCTTGGCAGGTAGGAAACTATAAATAAAGCGTGATTGCCCAGCATCAATTGAGTTTTTTCAGGGCTGTCCAACAGTGCATGGTTGGTTTTTACCAAGAGCTAAAACATGGAGGCAAAATTCTACAAAACGTGAAACCGGCTTGTGATTGCACCAACCACAAGAAAGACATGATGGAAAACATAACAATGAGTCTCAGGCCAATTTTGACTCAGATCTAGTTTTGCTAAATACCTGTTCCTTGCATTTCATGCAAAAAAAATGTATACAGGCCTACCCTTCAACCCAAATCTTTACACAACCATCGTCTAATACAGAATACAGCTGTTGCTGTGGCACTAGTGTCATTACTAAGAGAGACATTACTAAGAGTAGTGAAGCGATCCACACACACCTCTGCATTCTGAGCACAGTCCTTGGTCCTTCTATGGAGCAGCACCCAGCTCTCCTCATACCTACACGCGCACACACAAACACATCCATGGCCTATAAACTTTTCATGACATGTCGTACTGAACAAGTTTTGGATTTTCGTCATTATCAGAGCTCTCTAATAATCTCTCGATATGCCAGTCCAACAGTACGTCCACGATCACCTGCTCAGGAGCTCGAGTCCAGCAGTGAACTGTGGAGGGAACTCCTGGAATCTAAAGGAACACAGAAGGGCCTCCATTTAGGCCTCCAATACACTGTGAGAAACATTTTGTACGATGATCAAGGCATACATGAGAAATGTTAAATATATAACGTATACAATTGGGCGTACCTGGGTCTTCTCTTGACATCTTTGGACCTGTCGCCAAAGGTCTTGATACTTATGAAGGGGAGAAGACAACAGTGTTGATGCATTTACTTTCCATCATACTCTGCCTTAAGACATACAAATGGCCTAATGTGGTCTACTGTATACATCAATTAGGCTTAGGCTACATTTACTCCATCATCTCTGTGACAATATATAACTGGTGCATCATTTAGTCAGTGCCACAGGAGGAGGAGGAGGTAACCTTCATACACACTTTACAATGATAATCCATTCCATGTAGGCTAGTATTTTTGCAAGTCAGCATGAGAGTCAGCATGAGGCAGGCCTATGCTTTTTTTTTTTTTTTTATCTGATGTTTTATCACTTTTTAAAGGGGTTTTAATGCAGGAGCCACAAGAACCAAAGACATGGGTCATGTGCTTCTGTCTATCACGTGACCAGCAACAGCTGAGCACCATTATCCAAGCAGCTTGGATAATGGTGCTCAGCTGATGCTGGTCACGTGACAGACAGCATATACTCATTATCATTTCATGCATGACACTATAAGACTGTGACGTTGTGGCGCTTCTCTTACCCCGTGGTTAGGTCCTGCTGCACGTTTTGAAGTCGCTCACGGAAATTCCCCAGCATTACTGTATTGTTCCCCTCTTTTTCTTAACAAATGCAATACAACACAACTCCAAAATGGCTTCTTCCTCTTCTTCTTCTTCATTCTCTTTAGGTTTTAGAAATCTCGGCAGTGCTAGTGCAATGCTGCCACCTATCGTTGAATAAAGTGCTTTTTGTTTTTTCAGCATATGTTGAACATCACGTCACATGTGCATGTTTGACGACTTCCTAGGTTTTGTCGACTGCCATTAATTCAAGCCAACATGTTGATTTCCCCACCAATTTCAATACTATTCCATTTTATTTGTATAGCACTTAATCACAATACAGTACAGTCTCAGAGGGCTTTACAGGCCGTATGATTATGGGGCCATGTGGTTATGACACCCCCCTAGCCCTAGCCCAACCTAAGGGCAAGAAACGACTCCTTTAATTAACAAGGAAGAAATCTGGAGAAGGAACTCTATGCTTTTCACACTACACTTAACCCCGGGTTAAGCAGCGTTTCACACTTGCATTTTTGAAAGTGGGTTAGCACCGCTTTTAACCCTGGGTTAACTAACCCTGGGTTAACTAACCCTGGGTTAACTAACCCTGGGTTAACTAACCCTGGGTTAACTAACCCTGGGTTAACTAACCCTGGGTTAACTAACCCTGGGTTAACTAACCCTGGGTTAACTAACCCTGGGTTAACTAACCCTGGGTTAACTAACCCTGGGTTAACTAACCCTGGGTTAACTAACCCTGGGTTAACTAACCCTGGGTTAACTAACCCTGCTACGAAGCAGGGTTATCACCGCAATTGCGGGGCAAGAACACTAGTGTGAAATGAATGTGGGGTTAGAAGGTAACAGCGATATCAACGACTATCCATCCAATCACAGACCGCAACCTCACCTCATTTACATATTAATCGCACGCGCATCTGTGAAGGCGATCTTGAAATTAAAATTAAAATTAATTAATTTCTCTGTACTTAAAATAAAATCGAAAACCTCCTCATATACTCTTCTCTTCTCCAGTTTAATCGCTCTCTCGCTCTTGTGTGTGTGTTTAATTACTAGTGATTACTAGCGTCATTTTGACAGCTAAGCCGGCTAAAATGTAAACAAAGGTCACGTGCTGGGCCGGGCCAATCATTTTCGATAACCCAGTAAATATGCAAATGAGAACGTTAACCCGGGGTCTACAAGCTCACAGTGTGAAACGTTAACCCAGGGTTAACTTATTCAAGTGTGAAAAGCCTAAGAGTGGGGGATCCCTCCTTCCAGGGATGGTGTGTCATACGAGCATTAAAAAAGGAGTAACAAAACATAACATTTATAAGCGCCATAGTACAAATGGTAAGTGGAATGGCAATATTGTGATGGGGTGCTGGCTGGAGAGCAAGCTGGGAGCCGTCACATGGGGTGGCCAGGTATCCAGTCATGATCACAGCAGCACCCTAGAAATTGGAGACAACATGATCATGTTGACAGAGGTCACACACTGGACCTGTTGGTGTGCACCACTGGAACATCTCTCACCAAGTTCAGCACCCACTGGACCTGCTGGTGTGCACCACTGGAACAACCCTTACCCAGTTCAGCACCCACTGGACTTATTGGTGTGCACCACTGGAACAACCCTCAGCCAGTTCAGCACCCACTGGACCTGCTGTTGGCGTGCACCACTAGAGCAACACTCAGCCAGTTCAGCACCCGCTGGACTCATTGGTGTGCATCACTGGAACAACCCTCACCCAGTTCAGCACCTACTGGAGCAACCCTCATCCAGTTCAGCAACCACTGGACCTGCTAGTGTGCACCACTGGAACAACCCTCACCCAGTTCAGCACCCACTGGACCTGCTGGTGTGCACCACTGGAACAACCCTCACCCAGTTCAGCACCCATTGGACCTGCTGTTGGTGTGCACCACTGGAGCAACACTGTAGCAAAACAATATATTTGTACATTGGTCACGATAGCAACTAGAAGACTAAAGTCTCCACTTTTATAAATGTATGTCTTTGATCTTGATACCTACCCCTATTCCACTTCTCAAATATTCCTCTTTTTCAGTTACTTTTATACATTTTAACATACCTTATTTTTTTTACTGATTTTATCCAATTAGTTTAGAACTTTTACCTTACCTTACCATACCTACATATTTGCATATAATTGCTCATTTGTCTTTGATTTAATCATCACCCAAACTGTGAAGCATCGCACACACTTATTTCAATAGTGTTCATTTATTTCAAGAAAGTGCAATGTAAAGTATATATTATTTACTTTACACTGCCAGCCTAATTAAATGTGGACTACAATAACTACACTAAAGTGTCGTAAGCGTTAACTAAACTAAAGTGCAGTTATTGTAGGCGTGGAGAGTTTAATTTGGCATAACGTGGCACCAACACCTATGTGGCACATAGTGATGGTAAGTGTGCAGTGCTGTGTCTATAGACTGAGGGCTTACCTGTCTCCACCCCTGATTACTTTGACTTCCTGTGAAAACTTTGAAAACGTAGGACATTTCCACTATGCATACATATGCAAACACGGATAGACACATAACATCATTAATCTTATTCCAAATTCTTTATTTATTTTCATGGTATTTTTTCACCAATGTCCATTCAATTACTAGCAGCAGATTGATAGATCCAATACATGCCCATCTTGCTTGCTTATATAAGTGATTGCTTCAGCAGAGAAATATCTCTAATGATATTTTATAGAAGAAACACACTCTTCAATGTTCAATGTCACTCTTAAGTGTGTTTGTGTGTGTGTGTGTGTGTGTGTGTCTGTGTGTGAGCGTGTGTGTGTGTGTGTGTGTCTGTGTGTCTGTGTGTGAGCGTGTGTGTGCGTGTGTATGTGTGCGTGTGTATGTGTGCGTGTGGTCGAGATGCCATGTGAGCAGAAGAAAGAAAACAGTGTTGCTTTGCTAATACTGGCACTTCAACAACCACGCCAACATTCAATATGCTTTTCATTTAACCAGGAATAAGGAGGGACGTGTTATTATTTCACATCATCCCCTCATCCTGTCTCTGCTGAGATATAAGCCTGTGCACCCTCACCCTGATCTACCCTCAGGACCTCCAACAGGTACAGTATGGATGCTGGGGATGGGTTGGTGGTGTTGCTTTTTGAATTTGAAGTCGTAATGATGATTAATTTTTCTTTTGTAAAGCCAGATCACCTTTTATACACGTTTAAAATGGAAAAGCCACGCATTATATATTATTCGTGGATCGCTGGCTTGTGGTAATTAATTAATCCTTTGGTGTTGAATTGACATTACATCACATTTTATTTGTGTCTACCTTTAAAAATGTAACTAATTCATAAATGTGCTTTTCATGTAATAATTTACAACTAATACCTAGTCAATAGTGGTAGGCCTATTTATGTATGGATGGAGAGGTATTTATGTATTTATATACGCTATATTGTTTTGTGTTAAACATATTTCAAACAAAATGTTTCTTTGTACATGTTTTTGTTGTTGTGTACGTCTTGTTCTGTTTCTCCCTAGCCAGGACCATGAGATCTGTGGTGCTGTATGCAGCTGCTGCAGCACTGTTGGCAGGTATGCATGAAGCCCTCCATGGTGATGATGAATGGCTCCATGATTATGGACCACTTCAAATAGTAGCCTATAGGTCAGATCTTAGCTCAAGGAAAACTTGTGATGTAAATCTCAACTTATAGAGTGATACAAATTTTCATATTCAAATTCATATTTTACATATGTGTTGTTTTGGACTGTTGTTGGTCTGAGCATCATACCGTCCTATTCTATTCAATAAATACAGATTTAAATAAATCCATGCACAAATAAAGGCATTTTGTAATTATTATTTTGTGACAAAACAATTACTAACAAGATAACATTCTTTCTCATTTCTCTCATCTCAAGTGTGCCAAGGATGTTCTACGGGACGAGACTTCATCGCAACATTTCTTCCAAACTACCCCGGAGCCAAGGGCCAAAAGCTCCAACTCGTGGTGACCGCCAGAGAATCAGAAGCCAGGGTCCGCGTTGAGGTGGGTGCATGCCTCGCTCCTGAGTCCTCACCCGCGATGACTCATTAGGAACTAAACTCACTCATCATAGGAATACTAATCTGATTTAAAATGTATCACTGTACCAAACGTTTCATATTGGTTCTTTGATTGCTTTATAGGGAATGCGAGAGACAGAGAAAATATCTTTTGTCAAAATAAACCGCAATCAGTTAGAGGTCAAAGGTGATGATTTACTTGTAGGAGACAACATGAAATAGCATTCAATGGTTATTTTTGTTCCATATTATAATGCATTTCCAAGTAAAACTGGATCTTTGGATCTAAAACTTTTAATCGTACTTGGATACAATGACGAAATCCAATTGTAATTCTGTGTTTTTTAAGCGCGTTGTATCATGTTTAATGTGTAGCATAATGTATATTAGTAATAAAGTGTATATTATGGTCCAAAGGGTCAAAGGTCACAGTGATAGGCCTACAGTAAAATATGTTTTATTTGTTATTATCTTTTTTTTATTGTGCACCTTAAATTCGGCTGGCATTGAACCAAAATGAGAAAGCCTATACTGAAATCCAGTTGTGTCATGCAAAACATCCGCAGGTGGGTTCACTGAAGTTCTCCACTCAGCTGACTCTGTCTGCGGGGGAAACGCGGTGGGTGCTGCTGCCCGGTGGGGCTGAGCTCACCCAGCCGTTCCACTTGCCCAACTCGGCCGTTCACATTTCATCCACCGCCGACATCTCCGTGGTCGCCTTCAACCACCGCGCCTACACCGGCGACGGCGCGGTGGTCACGCCGACGGACCACTTGGGCGTGAGCTACGTCGTGTTCACCCCCTCCCAAGGCCCTCTGCACAAGCTGCTGGCCATCGTCAACGGCAACAGCCACAACAGGGTCACCGCTACGACCCCCTTTCTCAAAGCGGCGGGTAAGTGGCGATACGGGAAGAGCGTGAGCGTCGACCTGAGACCCTACGAGACCTACCTGGTTCGGAGCAGGCAGACGCTGACGGGCACACAGGTGACGTCCCGGCATCCCGTGGCGGTGTTCGCCGGCCACCAGTGTGTTTCCCTTGGCGGGAAGTGTGACCACTTGTACAAGCAGATGCCCCCGCTGAGCCAGCTGGGCACCGAGTACATGGTGCCCACGACCTTGAGTTGCCGGGCGAAATCCTGGGCCGTCATCGTCACTGCCGAGGACAACACAGAGGTGACCGTGTACAACGGGAAAAGCGCACACAAACGGTTAGGATGGAGAAGATTGTTGTTCTCGTTCTTGTTCTTTTTCTTCTTCTTCTTT
Source organism: Coryphaenoides rupestris (assembly GCA_002895965.2). Lineage (NCBI taxonomy): Eukaryota > Metazoa > Chordata > Actinopteri > Gadiformes > Macrouridae > Coryphaenoides > Coryphaenoides rupestris. The sequence continues at coordinate 165,712 of PIJE02000286.1, read as the reverse complement.
TTATTATGATTATTATTGTTATTGACACACCTTGTAAAACATTTAAAATGCATGTTTATATACGGAAAGGGATTATCAGGGGTTATTTCGTTCACCTACTTAACCAGGAGAACATAATGCCTATAAAGTAAAACATGCCTTCTATAAATGTAGTTATTTTGTTTACTTTCCTTTCTACTCCCCACACCACAAACAACAACAACAATAACAACAACAACAACAACAACAACAGCATCCTAAAGACAGCCGGCCAGGTCTGGACAGAAGCCGTCCCGTTCAAACATCCGTTGCTGCTGAAGGGCAACAAGAGGTTCATGGTGATATTCCTGAGCACCAACAGACCCCACGACCCCATCATGGTACCACTGCTGCCCTCCGACAAGCTGTCCACCAGCTGGTCCCTGGAGACCGTGGAGGGCATGAGCACAACCGTCGTCATCTTTGCGGAGCAGGAGGGCTCTGGCAGCGTCAGGGTGTGCAAGGGGTCCAGCTGTTCCTCCATCCCCAGGTGGAATCCCTTCCGCGCGGACGGCAAGTGGGTGTGGGTCAACGTCGCCGCGGGGAAGGGGAAGAAGCATTTGACAGTGGAAGGGGATTCCGGCATGGTGGTGTACGTGTACGGAGGGAAACATCGCCATGGATACGCAACGGCCGGAGTCTGCTCTGAACGTAAGTGCACACACACACACACACACACACACACACACACACACATATCATATGTAAAAGTAGTATAGTCTGTAACATATGTATGCATACATCGCATTCGGGCAGCCAGGTGAGGTTCACACCAACTGGAAGGCATGCCTGAAGGAAAACAATTGGTTACATTTTTTTGGCCAAAAAGAATATGAAAATAAATTATATCATCCATCATCAACATCGGCCATCATTCAGGCAGTAAATCAAGCGATGTTGGAGAGCTGGACAAAGTCTAACATTTAGCAGTACATACAGTATATCTACATATTAACTTTTTACAAACTGCCAGGATCCAGAGGGATTAGGACATTAGTATTTGTTGCTCTAAGTTATGTTTGTCCAAATAGAACTGTGTTATATGTTTGATGTGCTCTGTTGTTTTTCTCGCAGCCCGCCCTCCTGTTACCCCGCCCCCAGACCCCTGTGAGGGTGTGTCATGTAGAGAGAAGGAGGTTTGTGTAAAGGGTTCCTGTGTCCACGTCTCCACGGCAAAATGCACGGCATTAGGTGACCCCCACTACCAGACTTTTGATGGCCGTCGCTTTGACTTCCAGGTATGAGGTGACCTACAGCAGCGTGTGTTCATGACAAATAATCATCTTTATTCAATATTGTTGGGCGGCAGTGGATCAGGAGTCGAGGTTGGAAATCTGGCAACCAGAAGGTTGCTGGTTCGATCCCCGGCTCCTCCTGGCTAAGCGTCAAGGTGTCCCTGAGCAAGACACCTCATAACTGTTCCAGATGAGCTGGCTGTTCCCTTGAATTGTTGATACCACAGGTGTATAAATGTATATGCATGTGTGTATGAATGTGTGTATGAATGGTTAAGTGTGCAGCACTAGTTGTAAAGCACTTTGAACTGCCACAGGTTAGAACAGTGCTGTATAAATGCAGTCTGTTTACCATTTAAGTTGTTAAGACAGTATTTCCTAGTTTAAATAATAGAATAGAATTGCTGTCATATAAATTACCAGTAGCCCTACATTTTAAAAAAAATCCCAATGTTGCCTAAAATTCTCCAAATGCTTAACATTAATTGAAAAAAAAGTCTCAGATTTCTACCTTATATGGATGGCATCATTACATTTGTTTGGACTTTCGTGTCAGCTGCAAGTCATATATTGGCCTATATCTCAGGCCTACGGTTTATGCTCAGACTTGTGTCTTCCACCCAGGGTACCTGCACCTACGTTATGGCCACAGTCACTAAGCCAGAGAAAGGCTTGACACCCTTCACCATCACGACCAAGAACGACCACCGGGGGAACCGCAGAGTGTCCTACGTGAGGACGGTGACCGTCACCATCGACAACCTGAGCGTTGTCATTAGCAGACACAGGGGGCAGGTCCAGGTACATGATATGCTCCAACTCTTCTATTCACTTTTAATTTTCCGTTGAAATTGTTTCAGGGTCAATGTTGAACGAGCCAGAAATTAAGTGACCCAAAGCATACTTTATGCGGGAATCAAAGGCATTCAAGCCTCTGATTCACTCCAGCCATTTTAATACAATACATTTGATTTGGGCTGAATCACAAACAAAGACAAAACAGCAACCAGCATGCTTATTAATCAAATGTACAAAAAACACTACTCTCATGAATAAACATGTCTGGTTGTCTCATGTATGACTGACTGTGTGACAAGCAGGAGGTGATTATTCAGTCAGTTGTACTGAACACACAACCCTTCACACGTGTAACTGGTCAACTATACAACCAGGCCAAAGCCAAAGCAATTCAGCTTTACACCGTAACACAGAAAAAGAATCGAGTAGGTCTTAACTATTCGACCCTTTCTTTATTCATATTGTCATATTGTTTCTACTTTTGTTTGGGGCGGCAGTAGCTCAGGAGGTAAGAGCGGTTGTCTAGCAAACAGGAAGGTTGCTGGTTCCATCCCCGGGCTCCACCTAGCTAAGTGTCGAGGTGTCCCTGAGCAAGACACCACCTAACCCTAACTGCTCCTGACGTGTTGGTTCTTACCTTGCATGGTTGGCACCGCCGTCGGTGTATGAATGGATGAATGTGAGGCAACTGTAAAGCGCTTTGGATAAAAGCGCAATACAAATGCAATCCATTTACCATGTACTTTTCCCCCTGCAGGTGAATGGTGAGTTGGTGTACCTGCCATTCAGCTGGTCTGGTGGCTCAGTGAGACAGAGTGGCCAGAAGGCCGTGCTGACCACGGACTTTGGCCTGACGGTCAGCTACGACTGGAACTCCCGGCTGTACATCAGGGTGCCCTCCTCCTACTACAGGCACCTCGGGGGGCTCTGCGGGAACTACAACGGAGACAGGAAGGATGACCTGCCAACGCCGGGTGGTGAGGAAACTAAAAAATACTACAAATGTTGTTTTTAAGTTAAGCTAATTACAAAGTGCATAAAAAACATAGGCAGAATACATGAGTTAGTGGTATGATTGGATGAATATAAGGTCAAATAAAATGGCCAAAACACATGGCAGAAAGTAATATTGACCATAATTACCGGCAAATGCAATTTTAGTAGCTCAGGGTAAGACCGGGTCTGGCAACAGGAAGGTTGCTGGTTCGATCCCCGGGCTCCGCCTAGCTAAGTGTCGAGGTGCCCCTGAGCAAGACACCACCTAACCCTAACTGCTCCTGATGTGTTGGTTGTTACCTTGTGAGGTTGGCACCGCCGTCAGTGTATGAATGGGTGAATGTCAGGCAACCGTAAAGTGCTTTGGATAAAATCGTTATATCAATGCAATCCATTTACCATTTACCATCTCTCATATCTCCCCTAAAACAATATTTCCCCTTCAAGGTGCGAGTGTCTCCAGTGTCCTCACCATGGTGAAGCCCTGGAAGGTGAAGGACTCAGACCGCTTCTGCAGTGACAACTGTGGAGGCCACTGTCCGTACTGTTCCACGAAGCACCAGCTCCACTACGAAGGACCTACGCTCTGTGGGCTCCTGACCAAGCCAGACGGGCCCTTTGCCAGCTGTCACGCGACGGTCAACCCTGAAATGTACACGGCCAACTGCGTGTACGACGTGTGCACCAATCAAGGTAAGAAACAACACCTGACCAAAATGGACGTTTCAGACGTTTTTGTCCCGCTGCAAATCCACAATGTCACAATGTTCTAATTATATGTGCATTGTTTTACAAGACAATAAGTCCAAAAACAAATTAAAAAAAGTTAATTAAAAAAGTTACCTTTCAGTGCAATTATTTGCCACCAAAAATGTGCAACCAAAAATTATTGAGCAATTATTGATAGATCTTTTTTTGAGGATTGTGTTGTATGTGACTTCTGCCTGTTTTCCCAGGTGCCAAACAGATTCTGTGTGACAACCTGGAGAGTTACAGTGACAGCTGTCTCTCTGAGGGAGTCAAAGTCAGTCCAGACTGGAGGACGATTGCCAACTGTCGTAAGTCACCCAGGATAACATGACATTAGAGACACTGGTGTAGTGTTGTCTGCACTTTAAAACAATGTGTATATATGGTCTAATAATAATGAATGATGCTTGGCACTCCAGCTTTCATAAGCAAGGTGAAGCAAGGTGTGTGATCATTGCTGAACAGTCAATGATCACTCATGCATTCCCCAGCGATACAGACCAAAACAATCAAAAAGCTATTGAAGCCAAGCGTAGCCATGATAACAGTGTTTTGTTGCCCTTCGTAGTCTGACCATAAAAAATGGACGTCAGGGATTTGATGTTGTGACCTGATAAAACGGTCTTCAACGGCCCCCCCCCTTCCCTCCAAACTCCCACAGCGCTTTACTGCCCAGCGGGGAGTCACTACGAAGCCTGTGGCACTGCCTGCCCCTCCTCCTGCACGGCCCGGGACACTGAGGCAGCCTGCAAGTCCCGCTGTGTGGAGGGATGCTTCTGTAATAAAGGAATGTTACTGAGTGGCGATAAGTGAGTCTATACTCGACACTATTTTACTTCTACTGCTTATACCACTACTATTACAGCATTAATAATCATCGTCATCTTCATAATCATAAACATAAGCATATTGAAAATGTAAACTATCAGTGCCGTAATGTAATTACGCTTGCTCCTTTGGCTGTAATACTGTAAATATTGTGGATTTTCCAATTTGTGTTATTTGTATTGTATTTGTTCTGATGCACGTTGGACATCGCCACTTTTTCATTTCACTGCACATCCTGTATGTGTATATGTGGCAATTAAACTTCTTGAATCTTGAGTCTTGCTGTAGTTAATGTCGTCAAGTTAAAAAGGAGATATTTAGAATTTATTTAGAATCCAGACTAATCCAGTTTTCTAATTATAATCCTTGAGTTATTCTTTTTTTATCAACATATAGACTGAAATCGGTGGGACTGTTTCTGGAGAAGCGTTCAATCTGACAAACCCACACCCTGAAAGGAGGGTCCAGTGATCAGTGGGCCCACCTGTGGGACACCTGTGTGTTTTCCTCTAAGTATCCTCTGTGTGTGTGTGTGTGTGTGTGTGTGTGTGTGTGTGTGCTCCAGATGTGTCCCTGTGTCCTCCTGCGGTTGTGAGCACCAAGGGCGATATTACCCACAAGGCAGTGAGTTCTGGACCGATGACAAGTGCAGCGGCAGGTGTCACTGTGACCCAGGAAGTGGAAAGGTAAGGACCAGCGTGTGTGTGTGTGTGTGTGTGTGTGTGTGTGTGTGTGTGTGTGTGTGTGTGGACCTAATATTCTCATAACCCATGACAAAAATGTAAGACTTTAGAAGTAAGAATACGTTATCAGGACAATTTGTAATTATAGAAATATTTCACAATTGAGAATCTTATCTTGGTTTAGGACATATTTAGAAGTCCTTGAAAATGTGACTGCAGGGAGTTATCATCACTATGACATCTTATTTAGTATTATATTATATTGTGTTTTACTGTCATATATTTGATGTTTTCCCAGATGATGTGCACCTCGGTGGGCTGTAAGAGCAGCGAAAAGTGCTCCCTGAAGGCTGGTGTTAGGGACTGCTACCCAATCTCCTCCGCCACCTGCCAGGGCGCAGGAGACCCTCACTACCACACGTTTGACGGCCGCCGCTACGACTTCCAGGGCACCTGCACCTACGTACTTTCCCAAACGCACAAGTGGAGTCCTGTGGCTGACCTCGTGCCCTTCCAAGTGCTGGTCCAGAATGAGAACAGAGGCCGGAACAAAGCTGTGTCCTACACCAAGTCTGTCTCCTTGACCGTGTACAACTTCACCATCAGCATGAACAGCAACAGTCCAAGAAAAGTGCTGGTAAGACTTGTACCTTTTGTTCATCCACTTAACATGGCTTACTTTTAACCTTACCCTTAAGTACTGGTGAATGCATACAGTTTCTACTAAATGGACACATTTTCAGTAAACCTACCTTATTTTCCATCTGTCAGGTGAACAGCCGATCAGTAAACTTACCTTACACCACGTTGGAAGGAAAGCTGTCCTTGTTCCGTCAGGGCTGCTTCTGCTTTGTCCAGACACATTTTGGCTTAACCCTGAAGTTCAACTGGAAGAGCTATGTCAGCCTCACGGTGCCTAGCACCTACGCCGGCTCTGTTGAAGGCAAGTGCTGTTCAAAGCGTCATGCTACCCACAACACCGCTAGGCGTGTTGAAATGCACAAAGTCCTGTAAGCAGCATTAGGGGTTGAACTAGACGTGAGGGGCGATGAGAGGGACTTGACCTGGGGCCTGGTACATGATGGTTGCAGGTTTGACATCTGGTCCACTGTTGTAGCTGGAGCAGTTAAGTTCACTGAAGACCCGAGACTTGTCGTGGCAGGAACCCGAGACAATGTGGATGGACCTGGGAGATGGAATGGGTACACTGTATAGTTAGGTCTGAGAGCAGGTCCAGGCTCCTCTTCCAGTTGAGTCCAAGGCACTTCAGAACCAGTGTGGTGAGAACTTGTCATAGGATCTCTCGACCATATGCGGTCACCATGACTGCACGGAGGTCAAGTCCAGTCCATTTTCTGTTATATAGACGTTAATCACAGTTACAGTCTCAAAACGGAGACAGCTTTATGGTTAGATGGAGCATGATGGACAAGGTGTGGGTGTGTTTCACACATGGATCATAGGAAATATGCAAATCTCTCGGGTGTCAAATTGCAAATGTGATTGTTCCCTGTTTTGTGTTAACAGGTTTGTGTGGTGATTACAATGGCATCTCTGCAGATGACTTACAGAAACCTGACAAATCCCCAGCCAAAGGCCCCACAGACTTTGGGGACAGCTTCAAGGTAATACAAGGTTCCTTTGAAGATGTCGGAGCAAAGCAAGACGCAACCAATGTTGTCTCTGAAGACCATGTTGTTTCCCCTCCAGGTCGGAGGGGGCATCGGTTGCACCAGCGAGTGTCCCGGGGGTAAATGTCTTGTCTGCGAGCCAACGTTGGCACTTCGTTACCAAGAGCGAGACTACTGTGGTGTGATCGCTGACAAGGAAGGACCTTTCAGGTGCGCACTTACATTGTGGTTTTTTTTTCAAATGCATTGATGCATTAGGATGTCTGTGTCATTGCTGTAGCAGAATAACCGATACAACTGCCATTTATTTTGTGGAAATTAGTTGATTCTGAACCACCTTGCTCAGTTGGATGGCTTTCCATTGGTCGACAGTATTTCCAGATATTTGCATCCCCCTCGGCTACTCAAACTCATTCAATGCATTGTTTTCTTTTCTTCCAGACATTGCCATGCTAAAGTGGACCATACTGCGTACCTCAACGATTGTGTATTTGACCTGTGTGCCTATAAAGGCCACATTACTGCCCTGTGCAATAGTTTGGCAAGTTACCTCACAGTTTGTCAAACAGCAGGCGGTACGGTGGACAATTGGAGGACCAAACAATTCTGCCGTAAGAGAAGCGTAATGTGCAAAAACGCAAACACACACAGCCTACAGGTTTTCAGTCTGCCTTTGCCCCGTATGGTTGACATGCTAGGGGGGAGCCTAGCATCAAAGAGCATTTGTCTGGCAACAGGAAAGTTGCCAGACAAATGCTCTTACCTGCTGAGCTACTGCCACATATCTGCATCATTATGGTATTTAAATACTCATATGTCTATATTGCGCTACCTAATATGTACACTTGACTTTACACATTTTAGCACACGCGCGTTTGAATGATTTTTAATGATTCCCTTGCGGGTCCTTCCTCTCCTCAGCACTCTCCTGCGGCCCCAACAGTCAATATGAGGTGTGTGTGGAGCCGTGCCCGCAGACCTGCGATGGGCTGGCCCCCCCGCAGGGCTGCGACGTTGCCGCACCCTGCAGTGAAGGCTGCGTCTGTGACGATGGATTCATGCTCAGCGACGACAAGTGTGTTCCCATAGCAGAATGTGGCTGCCAGTACAATGAGCAGTACTACCACAGTGAGCAGGTACACATTTTCATAGTATCATCCTATTTATAGTATTACCACGGTATTATTCACACGATCCTCAGTACACCATAATTATGTTATATATATACACTGTATATATATATATACTGTTATATAATTATAACAGTGCAGTAGTAGCGTGCGTATGGTACTAGAATTTACTCAGTTAGAAGAAAACTATTGTTGAACTAAGTGCATAATGTCGCAAATAAAATGTGTTCTTCCCCTAAAGAACAATAGCATTGTATTTATGCCAAGGGTGGTTTGGGGGTATAAAATGAAATATATATTTACATAATTTTGCAAACAACTGAACAGATGTTTACAGGAGGCTCTCTCTCTCTCTCTCTCTCTCTCTCTCTCTCTCTCTCTCTCTCTCTCTCTCAATCTCCCTCTCGCCCTACTTTCTCTCTCTCTCTCTCTCTCTCTCTCTCCAGGTGTTCTATCCAGGTGCAGATTGCCGGAGCAGGTGCGTCTGTCTGGAAGGCCAGGTCAAGTGTGATGACTCGTTCACCTGCTCAGCCAATGAGAAGTGTGCTCTGGAGGAGGGCGTGACCTCCTGCGTTCCCAAAACAAGTGGCTCTTGCTCGGTGTTCGGCTCTCGCACAGTGAAGGGACTGGATGGACAGGTAGGGACACATCAGCATCTTAATGGTTTAACCTCACTGACTCCCACCCCCCATGGACACTTACATTGCTTATATTTTTTTTTGAATTTGTAGAACTTTATAGAATTTCTACTCTGTTCAATGTTATGCAACAATTCCACAAAAGTGTTATAGCCCCTGTAAGGGGGATAATGAAACAAGACGATGTTGCAGGCTTCAAGTCCAATGTATAATGTAAATACAAACATATTAAACAAACGTCACAGTACACAACTGTCTGCACAACATTTCAAAACAATGCACAACACTATAAACAATGCACAAAATAGATGCATCCCCTCCAAATAAACCACAATAACATAAGTACAAACTATTTGTATAATATACGGTGGCTCCCATCAATGGAAAATTAACCCGCCCATACCCATGCTGATTGGTCCTTGTGCAAGACTAGACAGCGGGGATCTTTGATTCAACACCTGCTATCAGAAGAACAGACAGTAGACAACCTTAGGATGTGCAATGTCGAACCCACGTATACAAATTAAAAAAAGAACTAAACCCTTAATTTTTTCCAAGGCTGTAGTTTGGCCAACTTTACTACAACTGGATGCTGTGATGTGAATGCCGTCCATGTTAGTTTACCTTGACATGTTTTTTCAAATTCAATGGAGAAGTGTATTAAATCATTTTAATGCAAAAAAAAGTGTCCTCTGTTCTTTAATTTCAGCATTGTCTATCACAGAACACATTCCGTTGTGGGCCGAGTGTATGCTTGGTTTCATTCCAGCCTTGCCTAAACACCAGCTGATGATTTCACTCATTGGCTCACCTCTTCAACTAACTCACCTGGTGCAATGTGTAGTTAAAATGAAAACTTGGCCCACGATGGAATGAGTTTGAGACCCCTGGTCTATCCCTTGCAATAAAAAAAAGTTTACTTTTACTTTTTAGTACTTAAGTACATTTAAAAGTAGAAACTTTTTGACTTTTACTCAAGTGTGTTTTTAGCCAGATACTCTGACTTTTACTTGAGTAAGATTTTGAGACGGTACCCATACTTTCACTTAAGTATAATTTCTGGGTACTTTTTACACCCCTGACACTATGTATACATACATATACATACAGCCCTACATGCACACAACGCACACACACACACACACATTGGCCCGTATACAGGTGTATGGCTGATTACACATTTAACCTATCCTTTACAAAAGCACATTCCTTGTTTGCAAAACGAATGATGGATGAACCAGATGAATGCATCGATTTGTTGAGTTGTCATTTTGTCAGGTTTGATCCTCCATAAAAAAACCTGAATATATTGGACAGATGCATTACACTTACATGTCCTCTCTCTTCTTCTCCTCCTCCAGTCTTATCCTCTGTGGGGAGATTGTGCGTTCCTTCTGTCAGAGGTGGAGGAGAAGCAAGGAGGAGGAGAGATTGCAGGCTTCTCTGTGTCAATACAACAGAGCACCAGTAAAACAGGTCATGTCCTCCGCAGCGTGACGTTGAAAACGTACGATGTTGAGGTCACCATGATGCCAGGGGTGATCTGGGAAATCAGGGTATAATTCCTAAAGCTTTGGGTCTTTCAAATGAATAAGACAGACGTTTTTGCATGTGAATTCACATGGGCCTCTCAAAATGATGAGAATTTTTTTTTAAACCCCAGATTGATGACCTCAGAACCAACCTCCCGCTGTCATTGGCTGACGGCAAGATGTGGGCGCATCAGAGCGGCAGCAGCATTGTCATCAAGACGGACTACGGCCTACGGCTGACCTACGACACGCAGGCGGGCGTGGAGCTGCGGCTGCCGTCCACCTACGCCGGCACGGTGCACGGCCTGTGCGGCAACTTCAACGGCGATCCGTCAGACGACTTCACGCTAGCCGGGCAGACGGGAGGCTCGTCCGCGGAGGACTTTGTGGCGGCGTGGGCCATCAAAGAGGTGCCCTGCGAGCCCGGGTGCCAAGGAGGCTCCACCTGCCCCACACCGGGCGGCGTGGAGAGTCCAAAATCCAAAGACTGTGAGGTCATTAAGTCACAGAAGGGCCCGTTCGCAGGGTGCCACACCGCAGTGACGCCTCTTCCGTACTTCCAAGCTTGTGTCAGGCAAGTCCCATGTTTAACACGACTGAAGCTATAGAAGCAGTGTTAAGTCCATGGTGGGTGGGGGTCAGTGGGGTTAAACGTTAATATAACGTGTAGTATAGTGTCCATAGGGGGTGGGAATCGGTGGGGATCAGCAGGGGTCCCGGGTCTTGTTAATGAGGCCAGTTGCCGCGGGGAAGAAGCTGTTATTGTGGTGTGAGGTTTTGGTCCTGAGGTGTAGTTTTGGTCTACCAACATTGATGACAACATGGCGGTGATGTAACAGCGAGCTGCTACTGTCGTCTCCAGTGAGTCAAGCGGAGGGCAGGACGTGGTCTGTCGCCACATCCAGGCTTACGTCTCCGCCTGCCAGTCAGCGGGCGCTACCGTCGCCAACTGGAGAGTGGATGGGTTCTGTCGTAAGTGTTTCCTGTTTCCCCGTTGGAACGTTATACTCGTTTAACCGAACAGACAATGGTGAACAAGCCATTATCCTTCTAACACAAGCAGAATTTATGTAATTGTTTTTATTAATGCGATGGCATTGAAAACTCTCTTTGTTTTCCAATGGCAATTTATACTCAAGATTGGGTGCACATATTAAGATTGACTTGCTCATAGTCCAGTTCAAGTCCAGTAAAGTTATATCAAGTCACATTAGACGGCATCAAATATCTAACCACAAACCCGTTAGTGTAACGAGTACTACTATATTTTATTTTGCCCATTTGATCATTGCTTTCACTGTGATGAGTCACATTGAAAACAAGCATCAATGGAAAACACAGCATTGTTGTATCACAAAACCCTGGGGTCTCTCACTCACATTTCCTGGGGGGTCATTGGCCCTTGGAGTGAGAGAAATCTGTTCAACGTTTAACATTGTTTTTCCAAGTGACTCTCCAAACTTCTAAGTGTTTCTGAGGTCAGTGCTACACTGCAGCTACATGAACTTGCCTCTCTCAGACAGGGAGAACATCTCGTTCAAAAGGGCCTCCAAATGTTATACGCCCCTGTAAGGGGGATAATGAAACAAGACGATGTTGCAGGCTTCAAGTCCAATGTATAATGTAAATACAAACATATTAAACAAACGTCACAGTACACAACTGTCTGCACAACATTTCAAAACAATGCACAACACTATAAACAATGCACAAAATAGATGCATCCCCTCCAAATAAACCACAATAACATAAGTACAAACTATTTGTATAATATACGGTGGCACGCACACACACAGCATATATATCCATATATGTATACACATATCCATACACATATATAAATACACATACAGTATACATACTGTACATACACACATACATACACATATATATATATATATACATATACATATATACACATATATATATACACTATATATACATACATATACATATACAGCCCTACATGCACACAATGCACACACACACACATTGGCCCGTATACAGGTGTATGGCTGATTACACATTTAACCTATCCTTTACAAAAGCACATTCCTTGTTTGCAAAACGAATGATGGATGAACCAGATGAATGCATCGATTTGTTGAGTTGTCATTTTGTCAGGTTTGATCCTCCATAAAAAAAACTGAATATATTGGACAGATGCATTACACTTACATGTCCTCTCTCTTCTTCTCCTCCTCCAGTCTTATCCTCTGTGGGGAGATTGTGCGTTCCTTCTGTCAGAGGTGGAGGAGAAGCAAGGAGGAGGAGAGATTGCAGGCTTCTCTGTGTCAATACAACAGAGCACCAGTAAAACAGGTCATGTCCTCCGCAGCGTGACGTTGAAAACGTACGATGTTGAGGTCACCATGATGCCAGGGGTGATCTGGGAAATCAGGGTATAATTCCTAAAGCTTTGGGTCTTTCAAATGAATAAGACAGACGTTTTTGCATGTGAATTCACATGGGCCTCTCAAAATGATGAGAATTTTTTTTTAAACCCCAGATTGATGACCTCAGAACCAACCTCCCGCTGTCATTGGCTGACGGCAAGATGTGGGCGCATCAGAGCGGCAGCAGCATTGTCATCAAGACGGACTACGGCCTACGGCTGACCTACGACACGCAGGCGGGCGTGGAGCTGCGGCTGCCGTCCACCTACGCCGGCACGGTGCACGGCCTGTGCGGCAACTTCAACGGCGATCCGTCAGACGACTTCACGCTAGCCGGGCAGACGGGAGGCTCGTCCGCGGAGGACTTTGTGGCGGCGTGGGCCATCAAAGAGGTGCCCTGCGAGCCCGGGTGCCAAGGAGGCTCCACCTGCCCCACACCGGGCGGCGTGGAGAGTCCAAAATCCAAAGACTGTGAGGTCATTAAGTCACAGAAGGGCCCGTTCGCAGGGTGCCACACCGCAGTGACGCCTCTTCCGTACTTCCAAGCTTGTGTCAGGCAAGTCCCATGTTTAACACGACTGAAGCTATAGAAGCAGTGTTAAGTCCATGGTGGGTGGGGGTCAGTGGGGTTAAACGTTAATATAACGTGTAGTATAGTGTCCATAGGGGGTGGGAATCGGTGGGGATCAGCAGGGGTCCCGGGTCTTGTTAATGAGGCCAGTTGCCGCGGGGAAGAAGCTGTTGTTGTGGTGTGAGGTTTTGGTCCTGAGGTGTAGTTTTGGTCTACCAACATTGATGACAACATGGCGGTGATGTAACAGCGAGCTGCTACTGTCGTCTCCAGTGAGTCAAGCGGAGGGCAGGACGTGGTCTGTCGCCACATCCAGGCTTACGTCTCCGCCTGCCAGTCAGCGGGCGCTACCGTCGCCAACTGGAGAGTGGATGGGTTCTGTCGTAAGTGTTTCCTGTTTCCCCGTTGGAACGTTATACTCGTTTTATGTCATTGTTTTTATTAATGCGATGGCATTGAAAACTCTCTTTGTTTTCCAATGGCAATTTATACCCAAGATTGGGTGCACATATTAAGATTGACTTGCTCATAGTCCAGTTCAAGTCCAGTAAAGTTATATCAAGTCACATTAGACGGCATCAAATATCTAACCACAAACCCGTTAGTGTAACGAGTACTACTATATTTTATTTTGCCCATTTGATCATTGCTTTCACTGTGATGAGTCACATTGAAAGCAAGCATCAATGGAAAACACAGCATTGTTGTATCACAAAACCCTGGGGTCTCTAACTCACATTTCCTGGGGGGTCATTGGCCCTTGGAGTGAGAGAAATCTGTTCAACGTTTAACATTGTTTTTCCAAGTGACTCTCCAAACTTCTAAGTGTTTCTGAGGTCAGTGCTACACTGCAGCTACGTGAACTTGCCTCTCTCAGACAGGGAGAACATCTCGTCCAAACATCTTGGACACCCAGAAATCTGGTCGAATTCCTCTTGCGGTAGCTTCTCAGCAACAACAACCTACTCATTAGTACTGCCATTAAAGGGTCCCTATTATACCACCAGGTGTGAGTGTGATTGACATCACAAGTGCGAATGTCCACCGATATGTATGATTCCTCAATCGGTCTACCAGCCTACCCAGTGGACTGTACCGACAGGTAAACTGATCTAGTCAGCATACATCTAGGTGGACATTCCCGCTTGTGATGTCACTAGACGTTAGTCACATGGCAATTGTGAAACGGCTTGTAATGGCTAATCACACTCACACCTGGTGGCACAATAGGGGACCTTTAAGTGCCAAACGAATAAGCCCGACTTTGGACCTTTTGAACCTGTTAAATGGCAGACAACTCGTGAGGGGCGGGGGGGTCGCCTGTATCGCTAAAATGAGACCTAGCTTGCTGTGTTTCCCACCCCCCCCCCAGCTGCCTCCTGCCCCAGCGGGACTCACTACGAGCTCTGCCCGGACACCTGCAGCGCCACCTGCGCCTCGCTGGTGGCACCGGGCCCATGCCCCCGCTGCCACGAGGGCTGCCAGTGTGACGGGGAGCTGGTGTTCGACGGGGGCCACTGTGTTCCCGTCGAGAGATGCGGCTGCCTAGAGGATGGCCAGTACTACAAGGTAGCGCCCACGCTCTTCATCATCATCATCATCATCATCATCATCATCTGTTCTGTCTACTAACTTATTGAGCTTATTATAACAAGGGTATTTTTATAACTTTAGATTATCAATGTAATAATTATCTTTGTCAATCGATTATTATTATTGATAATAATGTAAATAGTGTGGATATTAGATTCTTTGGTTATTTGTATTTGTTCTGTTGTTCTCTCTGCCACTTTTTCATTTCACTGCATATCCTGTCTGTGTATGTGACAATTAAAGTTCTTGAATTTTGAATCTAGTAGAAACGTTTGTTTTAAAGGAGACATATTATCCCACCAGGTGTGCGCGTGATCAGCCATTCTAAGAGGTTTCAAAAACCGGTTGGAATGGCCCCACGTGACATCACAAGTGGGAGTGTCCACTTGTGACCCAGATGTATGGTGGATAGATCAGCCTGCCAGCCTACCCAGTGGACTGTAGCAACTGGTAGGCTGATCTATCCAGCTTGGAATGGCTAATCACACTCACACCTGGTGGTATAATAGGAGTCCTTTAATTATACGGCATAAGGTAATTCACGTCACTGGAATATGTTGTTTTGATTTGTTATTTTTGTTGGTATCCAGTCAGGCGTGCCAGTAGTGCGTGACGACTGCTCTGAGAGGTGTGAGTGTCGCGCTGGGCGGTTTAATTGCAGCGCCACCGGCTGTCAGGATCAGGAGCAGTGTGACGTCAAGGACGGGACGCTGGGCTGTTACCCAATCGGTAATGCATTGATCATGTCTCAGCCCATCCCAAGATTCCTTTTTGTTACCACAACGATTCCACCTTCTTTCTCTGACCTTCAACCTTTACATTTGTACTACAACACACTGCACTATACTACGATATACTATACGATAATACTATACGATAATACTATACGATAATTGGCCTTCTATATATGCAATAATATTATACTACAATACTATGCAATAATATTATACTGTGCGATAATAGTATACTGTACCATATGTACTATACCATACAATACTTCACTATATGATACTATATTATATGATACTATCTATAATGTACTATACTAATAATATCCTACACTGTAAAATATGTATGGTACGATACTGTAGGCCTACTATACTAAACTATACTATACTATCTATACTGTACTAATCCTGTACTGTACTATACCATACTATACTATTATACTATATTATACTATACTATTCTATCCAATTATGCTATGCTATACAATTATACTATACTATACTGTACTATACTGGCATTATTTCCATGGGCCTCCCCAGATCCGTGTGCGGGGGCAGAGTGCCGGGAGAAGGAGCACTGTGAGGTGCAGGAGGGCCAGGGCGTGTGTGTACCTGACTCCCAGGCTGTGTGCTGGGCCTTCGGGGACCCCCACTACAACACCTTCGATGGCTGGAGCTTCTCCTTCCAGGGAACGTGCACCTATGTCCTCGTCAACACAACAGGTTTGCAGTGACTCGCTAGTCCAATGATGGGGCGAAGATGTTAGAACCGATGAGAATCTGAATCTGAATCATAATCAGAATGAGTTATATTGGCCTTCGTTCTTACAAATAAGGAATGTGCTATTGTGAAATTGGTGCATAACATTGAACATTAAACAGAGAGTAGTATAGAATAGTATAGAAATTAAAATAAATTCTAAAGACATACACATACTGTATATACAAAAATATATATAAAAAAAGCAATACAGAAATATAAATTTTTCTAATTATTTATGTGTATATATATTTTTAATTGCATATATATTATATGGCCATATCTGCTGTGGGCTTATAATATTAGTTCTCCACAGCAAATTTCCACACATATTGAAATTCATACATTTTAAAACAAATAGAAATACATAATCTCCATGATGGACTGATCCAAAAGGATCAGCGCCTGTGTTTCCTCCCGGTACCAGCCATCTGTTGATGATAATGATGATAATATGATAATGTGTTGATGATAATGATGATAATATGATAATGTGTTGATGATAATGATGATAATATGATAATGTGTTGATGATAATGATGATAATATGATAATGTGTTGATGATAATGCTCCACCAGGTAGAGACCCCGAGCTGCCGAGCCTGACGGTGCTGGTTAAGAACGAGCTACGGGGGAACTCTGACGGCTCCTTCGTGCGCTCGGCCAGCGTGCAGCTGCTGGGTCACACCATCCACATCCCCAGCGGGTCCCGGGGGACCGTGCTGGTACGACCACCACTATTCTACATTTAGGACTTTTCATTTTATTTGACATATTTTTATTTTGGATATATATTTTGTATATTTTTTTGGAAATATATTTGTTTTATTTTTGGCATATATATTTATTTATTTTGGAACATACTGTATATACAGTACATATTTTTTTCCTTTTTTTTAGGAGATATGAATAGAATAGAATAGAACTTTATTTATCCCGAAGGAAATTATTGTGCCAGGTTACATAGCGATACAGTATACAACAGAATGATGAAAAATAAACAAAAAATAAACTAAGTGATACAGTATAAAACAATGCTAAAAAATAAACTAAAGGATTTACAAATTTACAGTTAAAATATACAAGTTTGAAAGCATGATAAGATATTCGACGGCAAAAACAATTTGGCATGATTGAAGTGAAATATTGTTGGACATGACATTAAGAATTAAGAATATTGCACATGATGATGAGAATATTGCACATGATGATGAGAGAAGAGGAGATGAGAGGTGGTGCTATAGTGTTATAGATAGTATTCAGACAGAAGGATGATACTAATATAGTACATGATAAAGTATTGCACATGACGTTATATTGCACGTAAAACTTGGGAAATTGCACATGATGTAGAGAGATAATATTGCACATTATATTGCTGGGTTCATTGTCTTGCAGGGGGAGTTATAGGGAGGAGTATACATACATATTTGTATGTATGTATACATGGTATTTATTTTATTTAGCACATTGTATTTTTATTTAGGACATGATATAAAAAAGATTGCGAATTTATTTGCATGCATTAGTGATCAAGCTGAGAAAACGTTGTGATATATTTACATCCAACTCAACTATTACTGGATTACTACAAAAAAAGTATATATCCAAATATATGCAGGAATATTTATATATTTGTATAAAGGTGCTTATTCATAAAACATTAATACTATTATCCATATGATTTGCCTAGTCTTTGCCCATACCTATGATGAATACATTCTCTCTGTTTAGGTGGACGGTATTAAAACGGATCTACCGGTGGACCTGGATGGGGGAAGCATCTCCGTCATCAATTCTGGCTTCCGAGGAGTCATCCAGACGGAGCTGGGGATAGAGGTCGTCTTTGATTGGTCCACGCTTGTCATGGTGACCCTGAGCAGCAGTTTCTATGGAAACGTTGACGGACTCTGCGGCAACTACAACGGCCAAAAGGAGGACGAGCTCAGCGGAGGTGCGGGAACCCGCCAGCGGTACGCCAACGTGACGGAGTGGGCAGGGTCCTGGAGCGTGGCGGACGGGGATCCCTTCTGCTACCACCACTGTGAGGGGGAGTGTCCGCAGTGTTCCCACGACGACCAAAAGAAGTATGTTTGAGTTCCAGATTCAAGAACTTTATTTATGTCACATACACATACAGGCTATGCAGTGAAATGAAAACTGGCGATGCTCATCAGAATGTGCAAAAGAATACTAAAGATAACTTGAATTGGAAGGATCAGAATCAGAATATTTACAATGAATAGAAAAAAAAGCATGAAAAGTTCTGAAAACTTGAAGGAATGCTGCCCGACCACAAATAATTATAATAAAGGTGGTTTGTTTTAAGATTCAGATAATGGGGTAAAGTTTTACCTCCTTGCCCCTTTGCTTTTCAATTGTCTCTTCCATTTTTTCTCTGGTTATTATGTTAGTTCCTTTACCCCTAAGACCGCTTTTAAAGGAACTGTAGCAAGGTCTCTTGCTGCCACAATGCCACTTAGTTCAGGGCTCCTCCAAGGACACAGGCAGTGTGTTAAAAGTCCAGTTTATTGTAAAAGGGTGCAGGTAAAGTGAAATGAACAGAGCAGGTGGTACCTGCTAGAATGCTAGCGTTCTCCTGAGTGTGTGTGCTGGTGGCTGACTTAACCTGTGGTGCACTGATTAGCCAATGCACCACAGGCTTGCAGCCCCACCCACCCCAGACTCTAACTGGGCCAGGTGAAGCTGTAGCCCCACCCACCCCAGACTCTAACTGGGCCAGGTGAGGTCAATTAAGCCAGCCAACCACCAAACACACACACTCCCACAGGAACGTAACAACATCAAAACTGTACGCTTTAAAAAGTTTTAACATTTTCACTTTTCTTCTGTCCTAGGTTTACAGGGCCCGAGTATTGCGGCATCGCGGGGGATAAGAAGGGACCGTTTGCCACCTGCCACCCACGTGTGGACATCGGAGAGTTCATGTTCGACTGCTTGTACGATGTGTGTGTGAACGAGGGGAGGCAGGAGGTGCTGTGTGAGACGCTGTCCAGCTACAGCACAGCCTGCCAGAAGGCCGGGGTCACCGTCTCACCGTGGAGAGAGTCAGCTAAATGTTGTGAGTTATAATCACGTAAACGCATACACACAGGCAGCCATTTCACTCATTCAACCTCTACAATAATGCGTTTGTGTGTATGCAGCTTAAAGGGCCTCCCTATTTGACCACCAGGAGTGAAAACGTGATGACAAGCCATTCAAAAAATTGTGACATCACAAGTGGGAGTGTTCTGGAGTGACAAACCCAGATGTATGCGTGGACACTCCCACTTTTGATGTCACTACGTCACAATGACAAGTTCAGTC
Organism: Coryphaenoides rupestris; assembly: GCA_002895965.2. Taxonomy (NCBI): domain Eukaryota; kingdom Metazoa; phylum Chordata; class Actinopteri; order Gadiformes; family Macrouridae; genus Coryphaenoides; species Coryphaenoides rupestris. Next base: position 146,095 of record PIJE02000286.1, on the reverse strand, counting down.
ACATGACAATATTGAAATGGCTTGTTGTAATGGCTAATCACACTCACACCTGGTGGTATAGTAGGGGGGCATTTACGTTTACATTTAGGGCATTTGGCAGACACTTTTAACCAAAGAAACTTACATTTGTCGAAAGAGAGACAGCAATATATCGCTGTGGTACATAAAGATGAGAATAGAACAGGTTTCAAGCATTCATAATTGCAAGGCTAATAGAACAAGTTTGGTAATTGCTAAGTTGCCTGCATAATAGCTGGAATAAGAGCAGACGTGCCATTCTATACCAACATCTAAGAACATACAATATGCTAAACACTCGTATTTAGTGCTAATTTAAAGCCTGAATGTCCGTTTATTCCTGACAGCCACATGCCAGGGGGCAATGCGAATTCATCTCTTCTATATATATTTTGAGGGCTTTTTTGTGCCTTTATGGACAGGACAGTGACGAGAATTAGGTTGGAGAAGAGAGGGAATGTAGACATGCAGCATATTAGGACCACAGGCGGGAATCGAACCTGGGTCGCTACGAGGCCTATCGCCTCCGAGCCACCCCTGCTAATGAAACCCTAATGAAGTGAGTGAACCCACCTTAACCTCAGTGCTGCTGTCCTCTCTGTGCGCCGCCCACCCGCCAGCCGTGGCCTGCCCGCTGAACAGTCGCTACCTGCAGTGTGGGCCCACGTGTCCAGAGACCTGCAGTCCGGCGCCGGAGCTGTGCCCCAAGGAGTGCTCCGAGGGCTGCTTCTGTGACCCGGGATATGTGCTCAGCGGAGAGAAGTAGGTCGCTCTGGTCAATAGGTCAATACTGCTATGATATACTGTATATTGTATATATTATTGTATATATACTGTGTATAAATGGTAAATGGATTACATTTATATAGCGCTTTGATTCAAAGTGCTTTACAGTGGCCTCACATTCACCCATTCATACACTGACGGCGGTGCCAAACATGCAAGGTGACAACCAACACGTCAGGAGCAGTTAGGGTTAGGTGGTGTCTTGCTCAGGGACACCTCGACATGCTTGGCAGAGCAACCTTCTGGCTGCCAGACAACCGCTCTTACCTCCTGAGCTGGATATACCCCATGTATTGCATCACTGTCCCACAGGTGTGTGGTCAAAGCAACCAGCTGTGGCTGCAACCACGAGGGCCACTACTACCTGCCGGGCGAGGTGTTCTGGGCCGACGGCGAGTGCAACCGACGGTGCGTGTGCGACGCCGCCACGCAGCAGCCGCAGTGCGAGGCGCACGGCTGCCGGGCCGGCGAGCACTGTGACGTGAGGGACGGCGTGCGCGACTGCTTCCCCCTGCGCTTCAGCACCTGCTCGGCACAGGGAGACCCGCACTTCCGCACCTTCGACGGCCGCAAGTTAGACTTCCAGGGAAACTGCGTCTACAACTTTGCCAGCGTGTGCAAAGACACCAAGGGGCTGGAGAAGTTTGAGGTGAGGATCGGAGAAGTGACAAGACAGAAGGAACGTTAGAAATTGTAGCTTCAGGAATATTGCGGCCAGACTACTGGGCACAGTGTGGTGGACAGTAAACATTGGATTCAAGATACAAGAACTTTATTTACTTTATTTATCACTGTCGTGGCAATTATCCGATAATAATTGCGTCTAAAGCGAAAGTCTAAAACAGACAAAGCACAATTTTCACGACATGAGATTCCTGGTTTGACAAAGGAGGAACACTTAGCCCCCTTTCATGTTGTCTTCCAGACGCATTAATTGTATTAGTTTCCTGAATAGCATACGCATTCAAGGTTTCATTACAGTGACAACAGGGCAAACACAACAGGGGTTACTTGAAACAAACGCTCCAATCACAGCAACACTTGAAACAAACCCTCCAATCACAGAAACACTTGAAACAAACGCTCCAATCACAGCAGCACATAGTTTCTTGCATTAACATTACCAGATCCTTTGAATTTGGCATCAAAAGGTCTTCCTGTTTCATGTATTGGTGTCAAAAGGGCTATCGACCTATCATCTCAGTGCCTTCTGCCAGTGACTGTACACAGCAGGGATCCCCTCAATGATATGCAGATGAAGGCATGTTGCCTGTACACATCACATACACATACAGGATATGCAGTGAAATGAAAAGTGCCGATGCTCAGCGGAATGTGAAAAAGAATGCTAAAGATAACTTGAATTAGAGTGATCAGAACCAGAACATCTAGAATATTTACTGTCAAAAAAACAGCAGGGATGAGAAATATGAAAAATAAAAAAGGCAGTATAAAAAATATATAGAATAAGGTGAGTACAGACCATGTATGTCTGCATGTATGTATGTCATAAGTCATAAGCATGTGTCATGTACAGTATGTATGTATGGAAGAGGACAAAGCCAATCAGTACAGCGAGAAGTAGAAAGTACAAATAATGTTCTGTATTAAATGACACATCTTGACTAATTGAGTTTATGTATATTGTGTGCAATAGATACTTGTGTGCAATAGATAGGACTCATATTTTTTCACTTCTGCATTTCTGTTTACGAAAGAAAAGTAGGATGTGGTGAGCACGCTCTTTTAAAAATGTGCTGCTTATTATTTCATGCTGTTCCTGTCTTCCAGATAAGCCTGGAGAAACAATAACCGTGGTTCCACCAGAGTTTCCTACGCTAAGACGGTGACCGTCACCATCTACGGCCACACATACAGCATCTCTAAAGACAACAAAAAACAAGTCTTGGTATGATGCTCTCTCTCATTATCCCTCATCCACTTCCAATAATTCACACCACATACATGTTACATGCACACACATTACATTTAGCCACGCCCACACTTCCCTCTCGCCGCAGGTCCCTTGTCCTCGGTATGGATTACAATACACATCGTGGATACACTAATGAAGCCTCCTCACTATACTTGAGTAGGCCTACTCTGATTTACATTGCAGTAGTAGTATTATTTGTCATAATTGTGTCTGTGTACTATGCATGTGTGTATGTATGGTGTATGCATGTGCCTGTGAGTACGGTGCATGAATGTGTCTTTTATGAATGTGTGTGTGTATGTACTGTGTATGAATGTGTGTGTGTGTGTGTGTATGGTGTATGAATGTGTGTACTGTGTATAAGATAAGATAAGATAGAATATGTATGTGTGTATGAATGTGTGTCTCCAGGTGGATGGGGAGAACACCTACCTACCTTTCCGCCCCGACCAATCACTGGTCCACATTTATGAGAGAAACAGGTGGGTGATCCTGGAAACCAGTTTCCTCAAGGTAAGGAAAACACACAATTATTAATATACACACACAATATAAAAAACCTTTGTTTTGTGTATTTTGACATCTATATATGATGCAGTGGCTGATGCAGATAAGATTTATTCTCTAAGAGTTGACAACAGAACATTTCGGGAAGATGTTTAAATATTCTTTTTACAATTTGGCAATATGCTAGTTATTCAGGAATATTAAAATACTTATTCATAGGCCTACATTGTTTTTGTCCTAATAGCAGTGAATATTTTATGATACAAATATATATAACACACCCTAAAAGGTTTATTTTCTTCTTATTCATCTTTTGTGTTGAAGGTCTCTTACGATGGCACGAGTGCGTTGAAGGTGAAGGTGGCGACCACGTATCAGAACATGCTCTGTGGTCTCTGTGGAAACTTCAACACCGACCCTCATGATGACCTCACGCTGGCCAATGGGAAAGCAGCTTCCAGCACAAAGGAGTTTGGAACGAGCCAATGGCTTTCTGACGTGCCGGGATGTTCTCATGAGTGTAAGGCTATGGTTTATGGGGTTACTGATGCTAATAACTTTTCAAGCATTGTCGTTGCATAGGGACGAACATGGCTCCACGTTACCAACAAATTCACCATTTCATCATTTCAAGGGGAATTAAATTCAAAATTAAATTCAGTTTGTCTCAATGCCTCCTCCTGAGGCAAGAGCAACAATTCTTCTTTTGTGTCTACTTTTTAAGAATTCAACCAAATTCAACCAAAAATGTAGGTTAGGAGTTTGATCTCTTTCCGGTGCCAACTCCCTCTCTCTCTCTCTGTCTCTCACCCTCTCGCTCTCTGTCTATGTCTCTCTGTCTCTCACCCTCTCTCTCTGTCTCGCTGTCTCTCACTGTCTCCCGCTGTCTCTCACCCTCTCTCTCTCTCACCCTCTCTCACTCTCTATGTCTCTCACCCTCTCTGTCTCTCTCTGTCTCTCACCCTCTCTGTCTCTCACCCTCTGTCTCTCTGTCTCTCACCCTCTCTCTCTGTCTCTCACCCTCTATCTCTCCGTCTCTCTGTCTCTCTGTCTCTTACCCTCTCTCATCCTCTCTCTGTCTCTGTCTCTCACCCTCTCCCTGTCTCTCACCCTCTCTCTCTCTCACACTCTCTCTGTCTCTCATCCTCTCACCCTCTTTCTGTCTGTCTCTCACCCTCTCTCTGTCTGTCTGTCTCTCTCACCCTCTCTCTGTCTCTCTGTCTCTCACCCTCTCTCTGTCTCTCTGTCTCTGTCTCCCACCCTCTCTCTGTCTCTCACCCTCTCTCTGTCTCTCACCCTCTTTCTCTGTCTCTCACCCTCTTTCTCTGTCTCTCACCCTCTCTCTTTGTCTCTCACCCTCTATCACTGTCTCTCTCTCTGTCTCACACTCTCTCTCTCTCTCTCTCTCTCTCTCTCTCTCTCTGTCTCTCACCCTCTCAGGTAAAGACTGTGCTCCAGAACTAGGACCGGACTTCGTGCCCCCCCCCTACACGACGGCCTGTGAGGTGATCAGGCGGAAGGATGGGCCCCTGCGGCACTGCGCCGGGCTCCTGGACTCTGAGAGATACCACGGGGACTGTGTGTTCGACATGGTGCAGGCCCCCGGGGACAAGGGGCCCGCCGCCTGCGACATCATCAGCAACTACGTGGACGACTGTCAGCAGGAGGGCGGGAAAGTAGAGGAGTGGAGGACCAAGGACTTCTGCTGTAGGAACTGACACACACACACACACACACACACACACACACACACACCTTTCTTTGAATTGCACCTTTTAATTGCTTATTTTTTATATATTTTTTTTATATATATTTTAATTTCTATTATTACTCTGTTTAATGTTCATTGTTATGCACCAATTTCACAAAAGCACATTCCTTCTTTGTAAAAACTAAGGCAATAAATCTGATTCTGATTAAACTGACTAAATGATAGACATTCCATATTAATGTAATATAATGGGACTTGTAAATTAAACACAAGGGTGTGTGTGTGTGTGTGTGTCACAGGGATGCAGTGTCCAGCCCACAGTGTGTACAGCCTGGCAGCTCCAGGGTGTCCTGCCACCTGTGGCTCTCTGTCTCCCTTCTCTCAGTGTGACACCCCCAGTGAAGAGGGCTGTGTGTGTCAACACGGCTATGTGCTCAGTCAGGTACTCACGCTATACTACTACTACTACTGTCTGGTTGTTAAGACACACGTGACGTAAATTCATTTCCAGGTCCAAACGCTCCATCAGTTCCCAAAGCAAACCATAAATGCGGGGCCTGTAAACGTTTTTACGTTCACTTCCTTAAAATGTATAAATATTTAACCCTTTGGTAAAAAATTTTTAACATAACTATATTCTGAATTTGGAGATATGAAAGGTTTTTTTTATTTCTATATCATTACTCTGTTTAATGTTCAATGTTTTGCACCAACTTCACAAAAGCACATTCCTTAGCCAACTAAGGCAATAAAGCTGTTTCTGATTCTGAAACTGTGCTGAAGGAAGTTAACTGATTTAAGCGGTCAAGTCAGCGTGACGCCATGATTTCTTGCTGCTATAGGATGACTGCGTGCCACTGGCCCAGTGCGGCTGCCGGTTTGAAGGTCGCTACGTTCCGGCCAGCCAGTTCTACACCGACGGCTGTAAGCGCAGCTGTCGGTGCCACAGCGGTGTGGTGACATGCGTCACTCAGTCCTGTACCCATGGAAATGGCTGTCAACTGAAAAAAGGGGTGTGGGGATGTTACCTGGAGAAAAAGATAGGACTACTGGAGCATCTGCAGAAAGTGGTTCACGGTTTCTTTAACGGGTAGTCGATATAAGATAAGATAGAACTTTATTAAATCTGTTACTATGACAGACTACCAATAAACTGATTTACTAATAAAACATGACTTCTTTACATCTAGCTCAATAAGAAATCTTCCTTGCAAAAATAAAAAATAAAAATACCAATGCACTTATATGTATGTATGGCTTTGTAGTATTGGCCAATTTGCTATTCTATTATCTTGCAATCTAAATGTTTGTTTGAAGTTGAAAGTCAACCCCACTTGTGCACACACACTTAATGTAGACTTTAAAAATGCAGCATGTGTACCAAAAGTTTCATGTGAAAAATAATGAATGGACCAAAGAAAACGATTCAGAAATTCTGGTTTTATTTGAAAAAAAAACAACAAAACTTTTTATGTCAGAAGTTCAGAATCCTGACACACATCTACAATGATACATTTGTTCACAACCAACGTCGACCAAAAAATAACCGATTTTCAGCCACTTTCCATGGAAGCCCAGTCCACAGAGGAGCAGCCATGTTGGCTACCTGAGGCCCAGCTTCTTCTTCTCTCTCTGCTTCTTCCTCACCACCTCCATGTTGCGGTCCTTCCACATGCTCTTCCTCAGTTTGATTGGACGGCTGCCCACATATTTACCTAGAAACAAAAATACAAGACATATTACACATGATCACGAGCGACAGCATGGAGAAACCTGAGCAATGGCTTATGGTAACATTTGTTTGTACAATTAATGGGCTACTGTAGTATTGATGATCTCTTTATCTCACCCCGTGTGACGTGGTTTGGAGCTCGGTCATAATGCATACTTTGACACCAAATGGCAATGGACAAAAAGATGTGGCTAAATGGATTCATCCGTAGAAAAGATACAATTTATGAATCCCCATGGGGACTGCGATGTGATTCACTATTAGTAGGAATTATCGTTTTTGGATCACAATTCTCACTTTCACCGATTAAAAACAAAAATCATGATGTGACATTTGTTGGGGTCTGTAACCAAACAAACATGGGGGCCTCGTGGCTGTGTGGGCCTTGTTGTTGTCAGCAGTGCTAACCACTGAGACGCCGTGCTGCCACCTGACGATGCGTTCAGTGTGTAAGAAAGGAATGGCATCAGGGATATGGGGTTGCTCTCACCGTTCATCTCCCTCATGGCTCTGACGTAGTCGTTGGGGTCTTTGAAGCTCACAAAGCCGTAGCCTTTTGTCTTCCCTGTCCGTTTGTCTCGAACCACCTGGAAAGGAACATGTGTTAGTAGCAATCTAGACATTGCTATCCATCTCATCAATAAGGTGCCAATTAACAATTAGTTCATTTAAGCATTATTGTTAATAGACTTGGGGGTCTATTAACAAAAAAGACTTGGGAATAGACAAGGTCCATAGCCACCATGCTGGTCTGTCAACCAAATGTACCCTTTAGTGATTAATTAAATTAAGTATTTACTTAAATAATTGACACTGAAACATATATACACAAACATATACAAAATAATACATGGTCATGCTGTATATTAGTACATATGTGACTGATTGGGAATGTCCACCTAGATGTATGCTAACTAAGATAAGATAAGATAGAACTTTATTAATCCCGAAGGAAATTCTTGTGCCAGGTTGCATGGCAATACAGTACAATAAAACAATAGTAAAAAACTAGATCAGTTTACCTGTCGGCACAGTCCACTGGGTAGGCTGGTAGAATGCTCTAGTAATCATACAAGGTGGACAACCCTAACCCTAGGTGGACAACCCTAACCCTAGGTGGACATTCCCAATTGTGAAGTCGCTAGACGGTAGTCACATGACTAATCACACTCACATCTGGTGGCATAATATGTCCCCTTTAAACTTCTTGAATCTTTAAATACTATTGTATCATCTCTTTGGGGCTGAATAGGAGCGATGCATGGAGTAGCCTACAGCCACAGACACCAGACACTCGGCTGCTATGGGACAGATACCCATCCGCGGAGCCCTAATGCATACGTCATAGCACTGGATGACTGAACCCTCCTGAATAATACAACCTTGGCTTTGAGGAAGGAGGGGTATCGACTGAAGGCCCGGGCTAGGATGTCATCGTTCACTTCGTTACCCAGATCACCGCAGAATATACGGAAGTCATCTGGGGGAAGAAATCAAATATATAAGGTCATGCTTTCTTTCAAATGTAAAAACACTGTTGTAAGGAAACAATTCTTGTGATGGCCAAATTGCATGTCGACGAGCAAGTGACAAGTGCATTCATTTAGTTACTCTTTATTGAAAGGGCCTTTCATTTTTTAGCTAGGTTGACACAGAAAGCACTGTGTCCATATTTTTAACTGTTGAGTTGGACACAACAATGCAGTGGTGTGTACTTTCATTATCATCCACTACAGATAATGAGAGCTGTTGCTATGCTCTTTGATGTTGAGCAATTAATGGGAGACATTGTTGCTTAGCTCCTGGTTAGTACCAAGGTAGGAGTACCAGAGCAGGAGCTACAATCATAACGCATACTTTGACACAGTATGGTTCAATAGCAAAAATGTAACAAAAATGAACATAGGTTCTGGCACATCAATGGAAACGCAACATGAATAGCTGCCCCTGCATTCAGGTCTGGCCAAATCAAACTGTAGCCTGTCTTTGTGGCATATGCACTGCGCATGCATTTCCAGTATCTATACAAGCATTTACCTTTCCAATAGCCTTCTGAGGCCTTTATGTGAACATGCATCACATGTGTGTATAAATACAGGTCTGAAGAACTCCATCTGTTTCCCAAGGGACAGTAAATGACTGATCAGCCCATGATTGATCAGCCTGTGGTTACCTGACTCCCACTCCAGCAGACTCTGGTCCTCCCAGCAGGTGCCGGCGGCCGTGCGGATGCACTTCTTCACCTTCTCCGTCTTGGCTTTCTTCTTCTCCTCCGTGGCCGACTCTGCAGGCTGGGGAACCCAAGGATGTTGAGTCATGGTAGTGTATCAGTACACTTCAGCACACATTCACAAAATGTCATTAATATGTAATTTCCCCCAAAGGCCCGAGTTTATAGTACTTGAGCCTTTGCTGGTGATATGACATATATATATACACAATCGGTAGCATTCTTACTTTTACACCATTTTCCAAGGAGCCATTCCTTTACACAGACTCAACACTGACTCAAATGTTTTATTTTCTTTGCCTCAACGTTGCCGACTACTAGCTTACAAGCTGAGAGACCTGCTGATGCTGGCATGCTGCGGAGGTGATGGTTCAAACAAACTGTACCTACCTCGCTCTGCGACGGCTCAGGCTCTGGCATGCTGGGGCCAATCACACTGCCGTTGTCCTCTGCCTCCTTCTTCTCCAGCAGCCCGGCCGCCATCACGGCAGCTTGCTGCTCTGCTACGCGGGCGGCCAGCTCCTCCTACCAGGAGGGAAGCATTGAATCATTGAAACCGCACCGCTTTGCTAGCATACGTTTAACTGCTGCAGCCGTCAGAAGCCATTGTCCAAACAAACTGGTTTAGGCTGGTTTAAAGGTAAAGATAAATATTCTAGAGAAGGAAGGAAATCAGCGATTGGAACTTTTGATGTAAAAAGTAACACAAAGGACATAAAAGAAAAATACTTGGGGGTCTATAGTTCAGGTGTATGCTAGAATAAGTTAGATATAGATTTTATTGTCCATAGGGAAATTCATTTTCACAGCATGTACTGTACATACATGGATGACAGTAGAAACATAGATGACAATGACATACAGATGACACTCATTCCTCATCAATCACCCAGTACACAGACATATTACGCACATTAAATCCAAGCACACCAACAGAAGGTCAAGATCTATACAAGGTTCACAAAAAATACTTTGTAGATTGTCCAACACAGATTTGACATATAAATCGTTTGTTATAAAAAGATTTCGCCCACTTTACCATTCTCGCTTGTCTTTGTGCTCTGATGTCAGGTCTGCGGGGTCCGGCGGCGGGGGCCGGGGGTGCAGAGTACACGGTCGGCGCTGCCTGGATGATGGACGGCGTCGGCTTAGCAGAAGACGGGCCAACCGGTCGAGGGGGCGGGGTGGGGACCATGGGGGCTATGCTACGCTGCTGTAAAGATGACAATAAATGCACAGGTGAAAGGTGTTAAGTGCAGAAAGGTCCACATAGAATACACATACGTCAACTCCTCGATCTTGCCGGTGAGATATAGCAACAGAGAGTGATCACAGAAGAGAGGAGAGCCATTTTACATTTTATTTATTTATTTTTATTATTCTCTCTTTAATAGCCTACCTTTTAGCTTTGGTCTTACTCACTTTAGTCCATCTTGTCACTTTTTTTTTCAGTATTATATTGTTTTATTTTGCGGTTTTATCCTTTCTTTTACTTTTTCTACCCTGCCTTTTATTTTTGGTTTTACTCACTTCATCGCATCCACTCTCTTTTAGTATTTATTATTTATAGTATTACTTTATATTGTACTTTTTACCTTTCTTTTGCTTCTTTTACTTTTTATCTACTGCTGAGAGATCTTGCCTCTGGCGTCTTTCAATGCAGCTTTATGGTGGTGTTTCCTCAGTTCCTGTTTTTATTTTGCGTTTTTAATAATTCTAACGTCTTTCCTTGCTGTGTGGGGATGGGGGATTTGGATGAAAAGTGTTATACAAATAAAGTCTGATTGATTGATCGAATAAGGAAGCACAAAGGGTTACAAGAGCTTCAGTCGGACATTCACTGACCTGTGGCACTGGCAGCATGTGCGGGTGGGACTGCATGGGCTGGGGGGCCGCCTGCGGGGGCCTCTGGAGCTGAAGAGCCGGCGGGAGCATCATGGGTGGTGGCGGCGGGGGCCGGGGGAGAGGGGGAGCCATCATGCCCGGCGGAGGGGGGCCGCGCATCAGTGCCATCCTTGGAACACCTATTAAAGAACACACATACATAGAAACACACTTTTAAATGCCAAGCTTAAGAGTCATCATTGTTCACGATTGGAGTTGTTTACAAGAACTTTAGTCATCCAATGATTGCCGCACACTCTACTCAAAAACATTCCCAATACCAAATGAAAAGCAAAATTACGCCAAGAACAGAATTGGATCAAAGATGGATCATTTTGTCAGAAGTTTTGAGTGGGCTACCACACCATTTCTCATTCTGCATGCATGACTATAAATTCACTTTGAAAAAGGGCAGTGATCTTACCAGGTCTCTGCAGGATGTGAGGCATGAACGCTGGCCTCATCATCGGGGGAGGAGGTGGCAGCACTGGAGGAACTGAAGCAGAGGCAACAGCACCCATTCAGTGTCAAATGTCTTTCACACAATGGCTTCCACATGCATAATATGCCATTTTTCCACAGGGCATACATACATACATATAGGGTCCAAAATGAACTTTTTGTCGTATCGTTACCCTGAATGTGTCTCGTTATCACCAGCAAAATTAGTCAAGAAGCCAACCTACACAACAACACCTGAGGAACAAGCGTTGTTGAGTACGTGTAAAACAGTTACCTGGTCCTACAAAGCCTACGGGTGGAATGTACGTTGCTGCTCGTGCAGCGTCCAATGTCTGCTGGACCTGAAACAGTTCAATGACGGTTAGAATTGTGAGCACCTTGCATCCACATACAATATCTCCCCCTTATGGATTGCAGTTGTGCGTGAAGTATAAACATTGACGTAAACAGTCATCATCGCAGAAGGATCAAGAGGAATAACATCCCATATTGTGTCACCGACCTGTCTGTAGGTGTTGGTGCCTATAATGGCTCTGACCACTGGGACTGCCACAGGTACAGGTATCGGTCCTGGTCCTGCTTCGAGGGCAGCCGGCCCTCCGGATACTGGACCACCCAGGACCTCCTGCTCAAACCTTTGCCAGAGAGACAGGCACACAAAAAACACACGGGTCGAATCAAACAACACACAAGTGATCAACCAAGCCAGTCTACTTGACTTGACTTGACTTGGTTTGTTCCCAGTGAATGTAGCTGTGCTTGTTGGGTTACACGTACAGAGCCATTTCTGCCTCCATCTCCTTCAAACGATCTTCTCCGGTCTTCAGCGCCATACTGGTTTGGCGGCGGGGGGGGAAAAAAAGAAATCGCGAATAGAAAGTAAATATTTCGACCTGCTGGTTTTAAAAGTGAGACAACCTCTGATCCACGATGTTTTCGTGCAGATGTTATTGCAGCCAAGTCATTTCACCGAAGAGTATCACAAAACAAAGACTTCATACATAACTTGGCCTCCGGGTTTAGCACCGATATACGCATGTTTTTTTTTTTTATCAAGATCGATGTATCGGTAAATCATAGCGAGAAACCATCGATGTACGAGTACGAACGATAAACCAACCACTTCCGGTGACGGTCGCGCGAATTCGACGTCATTTCCTCTCGTTTTGACCATCGCATGCCGCGCCTGTGGCTCTGGCGGCGCCTACTGGACCGGAGTATGAGCCACACCCTGCCTCCTGGATACTCTTGTCAATAATGAAACCAAGGCAATGATGGACACACCTGCTTCGCTCCATTGCCACATACTTAATCCTCCACACATCCCTCAATGAAAATTCCTACTCCCCTTCTTTCTTTCTTTTCTCTTCCACTGAAGTTCAATTTAATTATCTGACATCTTGCCTTTTCTGAGTCTGTTAAATGAACTTTCTATTTAAAATACTAAATAACAGATCATTGGCGTGTGCACATATAAAAGCCTGACAGATTTGACAGCAAATTACGCATTAAGACACAGCTTTTCAGAATGGCATCTCATTGGTTTAAACACGTGCATACACAATGTATATTGGTGCCGATTTTATGTAACCAACAACTTTTAGGTGTTGACGTTTCATTCAAATTGTTGTTTTCATCATTGTCTTTTATGCACACATTCCATTTAATTTGTGCATAAAAGACATAATGCTCTCAATGTGACATACTGTAGATAACAGCCACAGAGTGTATTTTCTGACATGAGCACACCAATCTCTGCAATGGCTTATATGTATGGGAGCTGATAAGGGAGCTACACCAAACCGGGGCCCTGCTGATTTAGTGGCAGGAGTCTGCTGTTGAAGTAACTTTTGAAGATTGTTGCTAGACCTCCAAAGATAGTAAGTTCAGAAAGAGTGTTGAGAGGGTTGCTAACACTGAGCCAGGTCTCTGTTACAAATAGGAACTGTAGGTTTTGAGATTATGGGTCATTTCATAGACAATCTTAGTTTGGGTGGGATCTAGCATTTATCTAAGCCATTTTTAAGATGAGATAAGACCAGGGAATAGATGCCCTGATTAGTCAGAAATGAGCTGGAAGCCGTCTATAATCTAAATACAGAGGCAGGCACACAGACAACCAGAACAGATATTATCACAGAGCATTTTACCCACTAATGCCTATCAATCCCAACCTTCATAGCCAATCATGTTTATCATGTTAGTCTATAGGCCTGGGCAGTCACATGGTCACTCAGAGACCATCTGGTTTCTAGAAATGTTTTATCAATTCAATTTACAGCAAGGGGATTCCAAGAAAGCTTGATTGGTATATTTGATATTTCACAAGGGCCTAGTTCAGTGTAATTAAATTCAATTTTCATTTTGATGAGGAAAAATTACAGAGAGGTAATGGGCACAAGACCTTATGTACTTTAGTGTGCCAAATGTAGCTTACAAGAACTACTATTCCCATGGTGCAGTTCAACTCAACTTGTTTCCATATTGTTATATTGTTGTTTTTTTTACTGTACTGTATCGCTATGTATCCTGGCACAAGAATTTCCTTCAGGATAAATAGTAAAAGTTCTATTCTATTCTATTCTATTCTAACTCTACCCTAGCATATAATCCTTGGTTAATTCAACATTTGAGTCTAGTGGTTTCTACAAAAGTAAAATAGTGAAGGTGCAGTGAATTGTACCAGACTGTAACCAAACTGCTCCGTTTTCCCCATCTGTTCTGTCGAGATGGTAGTTATGAGTCTTTTCAGAGCATCTTTACAATCCATTCAATAATTACAAGATTTCCTCACAGACAATTCACCATCATTTTCGTTTTTTAATGGGGAGAAGGAAGCCTGGGGGGCCCTGCTTAGCCGGCTGCCACCGTGACCCGGCCCCGGATAAGCGGATCCAAAATGGATGGATGGATGGATGGATGAAGTTCATCGCAGAAACATCTCTAGACACAAAGTTGCTGTTGCCATCAAGTGATGTTCTCTGTTGCAAACTTGTGGACATCAATTATTGTGCTCTCTTGTGACAATGCTCATAGGTAGTGTTGTAGATACAGTATCAAACAAGTGAACATATGAAGTATGTTGAATTTCCCCAAGGGGATAAATAAAGTAGTATCTATCTATCTATCTATCTATCTATCTATATAAACAATACAAAGAACATACGCTCAGCAATTAAGGTAAATTATTTGCATTTATTGGATGTCAAATAATGAGATAATCATGGCCGATAAATAAACGGTAAATACTGTAAATATACTGTAACTATTGTGTATTCTGATCCTCCAATTTGTGTTGTGCCACTTTTTCATTTCACTGCACATCCTGTACGTATGTGTATGTGACAATTAAACTTCTTGCATCTTGAATCTTGAATCTTGAATCAATAGTTTGGCCTCATTAACTGATGGAAGGGATTTTCCAATGGCGTTTAAACATGGGGGGGGGGTAATCGGGAGTGGAGCCACACTGCCATGGCCATGTGCCTGACATGTGTGAATGTATGACGACGCCGTCAATGGTGACAAACCAAACTAGAAACGAAACACACGCACAATATAAACGAATGAAGAAGAAGAAGACGAAGAAGCTGCGCCCCCCCCCACACCCCTCCCACCCCCTCGCCCCACTTGGACCGGCCCAACGTGGTATTCCGTGGAGGCAATGGAGGGGCCCCAGAAATCGTGGCGCCGCCCCTGGACGCTTCTTATTATCTGTCATCGGGCGGCGAGAGGTTTGTCTTCCATTGTTTGTCTTCCATAAGCACAGGAGCCGCACTGGACGTACAACACGATGGCGACTCATAGCAGACCAAGTGAAGTGAAGTCATGAGGCTCTGTTAGCCACACGGCCACTGGATTTAACAATTAAACTACAGAGCCGTTCAAACCCAAGCCCGCCGATTAGAAGAAGAAGAAGAAGAAGAAGAGGAGGAGGAAGAAGAAGAAGAAGAAGAAGAAGACTTGGGAATGGTGGTAAGGGGGCTTTTTTGATTTTCTGAATGGAGATTTTGTCTCATCCTCACGGAACAAACGCGCCTTTGTTTTTGGTGCTCTGCTCTTAATAACGTCTCGTACTTGTGTGTCACTTCAATTTGTGATGCTTGGTCAACACGTACAACCTCAACAGCAGCCTTTCAAGGAACGGGGAAGACGTTACAACATGAATGTCCAGACGTTGTTGTTGTGTCTGCATCACATCTGTACAATTGTGGCGGGTGGACATGTGGCCGTCGTGTGTCTGTGTCTTAGCTGTCTACTTGGTGTCTACTGGTGTCGACTTGGCGGACCTTTTTCAGCTAACTAGTAGCCAGCTAGGTGTTGACTCGCCGCGGTGCTCGTCCTGGCTCTGGTCCTGGTACTGGCCCTGGTCCTGGTACTAGCCCTGGTCCTGGTACTGGTCCTGGCTCTGTTGTTGTGGCCATGAGGAGGGTCCACCTGGGTGGGCAGCTCCATTGTTGTCTGCCAAGTTAAAATGCTGCTCAGATTATACAATGGACATGGTCGAATAACGTTCAGTCTGTACAGTACATTTGTTTTTACAACATTGCTTGTTTAGGTGGACCAATTACTCTAATGAATATTTGGTCAAGCATCATACAGTATTACACTGAGCAAGATTCACACATGTTTTCATACTGTGAATACTGTAAGTCCTAAGATAAATGCATGCTAAATGATACATAGCTATGTCTGGTGTAAAATGGATACATATACTAATACATCTTACTGAGTTAGCCTAGGCATTCAAATGTATGGCGCAAATGTAGGCTAAATAGCTAGCTGTGCTGGATGTGTGAACGTTGACACATTTATTTACAGATTGTTTAAACTGCAGGTTGAGTGTTGAATGAGTGTCATTCCTTCACTAAAGTATGAACTGCATGTCTCAGTGTCAGCTCTGTTGCATGATTTACATGATTAGGTCTAACTGATACCCACACTCCATACTGTAGTGAAGGCAAAACTGTATTGCTACTACTGTTGAATTTATAGTTTTAATTATCAAATAATCAGTGAATGCTGCTCCTATGCAAGGAAAGCATTGTCATGGCTGGTCAGAAAGCATGGAGTCATATGCAAACATGTCGACAGAATTTGGAGGCTCACATGCCTTGTGTGCCTACATCATCCCCTTTCAAGCTGTAGCCAAAGCTACGCCCATGACCTCACCAGTGAGTAAAGTGTTAGACAAGGAAATTGCGAAACCCCATAGACTGCTGAGACAGTAGATCAACAGATGAATTGTCTTGCTCACATACATGGCTTGTTTTATAATAAACTCATGTGAACACAACAGTTGCCCCGTTGTCGTACTGCTAACGGCTTCTGTAGAATCAACATGAAATGAAACAAAGATAATGCACACTCAAGTTTATTTTTGTTATTTATTTAGCACAGAACTTTTGGCTGGGTTGCCTTCCTCAGTGTGCAAATTAAAACCATGAAACGGGTGTTTTTAAAATGACATTGGACATTACCACAATGGGATTACCTGGAGAAACAATCGCAATGTCAACATTTACAATGTTGCCTTCTTGTTTTACCAAAAACAGGTTGGTTCAAAATCCTTGTTCAGACCTTGAGAGATTGTTCTGAGGGTTTGCTTCCTTCATGACTTCTCGTCTAGTTTTCTTCCTCGTCTAGTTTACCTCCTCTGTGGTGATGTCATGTTGCCTAATGATGACACTCTTATGTTCTTATTTTCAGTGGTCTCACATGATTCACATGATACATTGTTTGTGTAGTAGTAGTAGTAGTAGGAGTGCAGTGCTTACCTGTGTGGGGAAACTGGTTCCCTCTAGGCTGTTGCACAAGGTGCAAGTCACCTGTAGCATCCTGCTTGATGTTGTAAAAAAGGGCTTGGCATGTACATTCATGTCTGAATGGACCAATTTCTCAATGTCTCTTTTCTTGAAGGAGTATAGAGGAGGGTATTCTAAAACTGTAGCTTAATTAGAAGTAGGCTACTTAATTTCTTTACTTTTGTTGTGTATACTTGGAGACCCCTCAAGGCACCCACTACTCCCACCACCACCAGCCAGTAAAAGTTAGCTCCTGTCCCTGCCTCTCATTTACAAAGCTTGCACCCAGCCTGGGAACTTTTAATTTCCCTTGGCTTCTCAAAGAATAGTCTTCAGTCAGGGAGGTTGCGTACACCCATTAGGGATCCCACTCAGACTCTGTGCTCTGTATCAGGTGCTATACTATCCACTGTCGGGTCCTTCTCTCCTCCACCAGGTCCTGTACACTCTCTCCTCCATCAGGTCCTGTACTCCCTCTCCTCCATCAGGTCCTGTACTCTCTCTCTTCCATCAGGTCCTGTACACCCTCCCCCATCAGGTCCTGTACACCCTCCCCCATCAGGTCCTGTACACCCTCCCCCATCAGGTCCTGTACACCCTCCCCCATCAGGTCCTGTACTCTCTCTCTTCCATCAGGTCCTGTACACTCTCCTCCATCAGGTCCTGTACACTCTCCCCCATCAGGTCCTGTACACTCTCTCCTCCATCAGGTCCTGTACACTCTCTCCTCCATCAGGTCCTGTACACTCTCTCCTCCATCAGGTCCAGTACTCTCTCTCCTCCATCAGGTCCTGTACTCTCTCTCCTCCATCAAGTCCTGTATTCTGTCCTCCATCAGGTCCTGTACTCTCTCCTCCGTCGGATCCTGTACTCTCTCCTCTGTCAGGTCCTGTACACTCTCCTCTGTCAGGTCCTGTACACTCTCCTCTGTCAGGTCCTGTACTCTGTCCTCCGTCAGGTCCTGTACTCTGTCCTCCATCAGGTCCTGTACTCTGTCCTCCATCAGGTCCTGTACTCACTCCTCCATCAGGTTCTGTACTCACTCCTCCATCAGGTTCTGTACTCACTCCTCCATCAGGTTCTGTACTCACTCCTCCATCAGGTTCTGTACTCACTCCTCCATCAGGTTCTGTACTCACTCCTCCATCAGGTTCTGTACTCACTCCTCCCTCAGGTCCTTTACTCTCTCCTCCCTCACGTCCTGTAGTCTCTCTTCCATCATGTTCTGTAGTCTCTCTTCCATCAGGTCCTGTCATCTCTCTTCCATCAGGTCCTGTCGTCTGTCTTCCATCAGGTCCTGTACTCTCTCCTCCGTCAGGTTCTGTACTCTCTCCTCCGTCAACTTTTGTACTCTCTCCTCCGTCAGGTTCTGTACTCTCTCCTCCATCAGGTCCTGTACTCTCTCCTCCGTCAGGTCCTGTACTCTCTCCTCCGTCAGGTCCTGTACTCTCTGTTCCGTCAGGTCCTGTACTCTCTGTTCCGTCAGGTCCTGTACTCTCTGTTCCGTCAGGTCCTGTACTCTCTGTTCCATCAGGTCTTGTACTCTCTCCTCCATCAGGTCCTGTACTTTCTCCTCCATCAGGACCTGTACTCTCTCTCCTCCGTCAGGTCCCGTAATTTCTCCTCCATCAGGTCCTGTATTCTCTCCTCCATCAGGCGGGGGTTCGTTTCATCTTCAAATATTACATTTCTGACTCAGAAAGTTGTCCACTCCTATATGAATTGAATCCTGAATATGAAGCTAACTAAACTTTGGTGTTGTACTGGAGACCCTGTACGGTTCATTTTCTTGGTACTATCCTACGGAGAGGACTGGGCCTCTCCGTAGGAGAGGCCCATGCCCAGTTTTAATTATGTCGCCAGTTCAGTTATCGATAACATTGTTGTGGGATTGTGATCCTGTCACAATGCATTAGTGGTTTTTTTCCCAATGATAATCACGAATAAGTAAACCGATGTTTACATATTCAAACAAAGACATGACATCGGAGTGTATAGAGTTGGCAAGAGCTTGCATCATCACCACAGCATCGTTGTGTAGGTGTCAAAGTAGGAGTAGTAGGAGAGTAATAAGAAGTGTGGCAATGTCCAACACAACATATTTAGCTTGATCATTTCCATTCACATTCAATTGTTGAATGTGAATTTTTTTGTGAAGGGTTAAATTTTCACACCTGCTGGCCTCCTTCTGTGTTCCAATGTTTTGACTGCTCATTTGGGTCTAGCATTAGCTTAATCATGCATTGATTACCATGTAAAACAAGCATTATATTTAGAACATACATCTAAAGGAAGAATTGTCTGTGTTTAACGTTGGGTGATGGCTGATATATTGAGGTATGGTGAGTCAAGTCATTGCCTTTTTTTTTTTGTCTTGTGTGTTTCTGCGTGGTGGCTCATGTGGTTTAGAGAGGCGCTGTAGGGGATGTTTGCAGGGACTGTGAGCTGGACACTACTGTCTGGTAAGTCACCACAACCATTTCCCTCTTTACCTGCCCGATTGTCTTCATTTGTTGGACGTTGCATGCAAATGTGTCTCTGCTCACTTGTCTACCCGCACATTTGTGTAAATGTCCATGACATGAACGATTCAAAATGGCATGTATTTATTAACTCAACTTGAATGGAAACTGCCCACTGCAAGGCATGTTGACGGCATGTTGTTAAATTGGCAGGTGGCATATAAATGAGAGGTTATGGGAGTATGACATTGCCGCTGTGGTATGAGTTACTTTGTCCACCTGCATGCATGGGTGCCTGCCTGCCACAGTGGTCCTTCCCCTGTGCCTGGATTCACGGAACAGTCGGATGTATTCTAGGTTCATTTTGATACGTGCGTGATCTAACTTTGTTTTTAGTGCTTTGGCAGGGGAGGGTCTGACGTCATTTCAAGATTTTGTCATTTATAATCCATAAAGGCTGTTCACATTGTGGTGCATGCCCAAATATTTTCCAATGTCTTGTGTGGTAGTAGTTGATGTTGTGTTTTGTGGAATATGGCTTTGTTTGTCTTTATAATGAGAGCCATATTTCCATGCATCAACACCCATCTCACTCTGTCACTTTTGATTCAGTAATGATAGGCCTACTTTGTTTTTATCAAACTGACCGCAAGACATTCTCATTGAAATGCAAACCCTAGCTAGCAGATCAAGGAGCTCTTGTTCCAAAAGAGCCTGGAATCGTGTCCCAATGTTTTCAACCTATTTTACTACTTTTTTTATTTTTATCCTTCAATACATTTTGCTCTTCACCAGGTTTAATTCTCCACCTGTGGTTGCTCCTTCTAGTTTTCAAAGGAATTAACAACATGGGTGTCACTTTTATCTGTACTACTGCATCGGTTCCATGCTTTATCAATAACGTTGCCTCTGTTATGTATTGATCACACCTCAAGACTCGGCCAATGTAATACCCATCCACCAAAGTTATCAGCATCCAAAACTCTGCCTCCCATCTGTGTACTCCCACCCATGACCCAACACATGCATTTCAAACTACATTGCCATCAAATCTCCTCACAACCATGCGTCCTCTTTACCTCACTGATCTCCTGCAGCATCACACACGCGCTACAATTTGCAGAAGCAAATCCCCTTCTTTCTTACTTTTAGGGATTTCATTAAGGGGTCATCTGGGGTTACACTGGCTTGTCTTTAAACCCTATAACCTCCCATGTTTTTAATTGTGAGATTCCAAGACCTAATGATACGTGTTCAGTTCAATAGACGTTATTATTAGATTTCCTGCCAGTATTGCAAATTAGTACTAGATTGGGATGTAAATAATTTATGCCATGCAATGTGATCAGAATACCTCCTTGCCCCCAATGTCAATGTGATTCATGGCATGCTTCTCTGTGGTGGAAACCATTTAATACACCACCAATATACCTTTTCATTTTATATGTAAGATGATACTTAATTCCATCCCTGATGCGAAATTCGGTCTTGTAGCAACCAGTGTCACCAATTCCCAGCCAGTGAGCTGGCAGGATGGAGCAGTGTGTGTGTTTATCGATGCAGCGGAGTGAGGAGTCATGTGTTGGAATGGAGCGCGCAACAGTAACAGGAGAGCTTGCAGTGTAAACCAAGATGGTGATCCACCAATAATGCTCCGTGCTCCACGCAGGCTGATGATGAAGGGGCTTGTGCCCATACTCAAGCCAGTGTTTCTCTGGGAGTACACCTGCTGCACCATATTTGATCGTGATCTTCGTTTTTGTCCAACAGAAAAATGTCTTTGGTTTTGGTTACACATTAAACAGACAACAATTAGTCATTCTTGACCGCTCTTTGTGTTCATCTGCTGGCATGGTGTGCATCCACTCAAGTTTCTTGTAGAAGGGAGACTACAGTTTCAACACTACTCCCACGAATGCCAAGCTCACACTACAGGACCTTTGACCCGATTCTGACATCAGCGACTACTACAGTCAGTCAGTATAATGAAAATGCATGAAAAAGACATCGCTAATTTCAGTCCTGAACCCGAAAGACAACAGGCGAACTCAGCTGAACACATTTGATTTGGTTCGTTGAGCTCCACATTGGACATGGACCACAGTGCCATATTTTTGTTTTGTCATTTTGTTTGTTTGTTTGAGCTAACACTACGTCATGAATATAACTCATTTTCATTATGTCATTAGCTTTACTTTTTGAAAATTCCAAAATAAAAAAAATACTAACTTTTAACACTGTGGGTGTGTCATTGGGCAGTGGTTTGCCGTTGGATGTGAGCAGCTCTCCTCGGACGGCCTTTAGTTGAGCTTTAAGCTCTGTGGTGTGAGCTTTGCATAAGGATGTGCATCCATTACAACTCCATACATTTTATTGTAGAAGTGAGACTCCAGTTTCAACACTCCACTAAGGATGTGCATCCAACTCCACTCTTATGTTTTGTAGAAGTGAGCCTACAGTTTCAACACTGCATAGAGGAATACCTTGCTTGAGGAGGAGTTACAATGTCAATATGGCAACTTTGGTATGTGTGACTTATTCCTCTTTTTAAAGCCATCTGCACACACTTGTTTGTCTTGCATGACCTGATTATTTTCTGGGCCTTTGATCGCTGAATATTGTTTATGCTTCAGAGCAAATTCAAATCCCAAATAAGTGTCCTAAATCTGTATGCCGTGCTTAAGGTTCTTTGTTGCATGGGTGTCAACATATGTTCATTCAGCCTACATTTGGGGCATTTATGCTTACACTAGCTACCTTTCGCCAGAGAGAGTGAAACGACAATACATTGCTGATTTGAATAGAACAACTTTCAAGCACTTAATTGGTTATATAGGTTATATATATTTATAGATCTCTCTATCATAAGTAGTTGTTGGCAGACATGCCCTCCTACAATTTAAGCAAGAGATAATGTCACTCTCTTAATACAAGGCTTCTTAAAACTACTATGTTGGTTATAAAGCAGGGTAGTCCTGCTGTCCAATCTGGTGACAAATACATTTTCAAAAAGATTCTACGGGAGTCGATGGCCAATTTGTTTTCTTTCTTTCGAAGGAATAATTTTCTGCATAGCCAACTGTATCACGTACCATTTCAGAACCATCATCAGGGGATTAGGTTGAATAATCACAAGCAGAAGTTGTCTGTAAACAAGAAGACCATAATTTCTCAGTGCTGAAATGCCATGTCCTCATTCAATGTCAATATGCCACGACCATGTTTCCTCATTTGGAAATTCAATTGTTGTGATTATTATGAAATGTGCTGGGGTAATAATATAATATCATTGCAGTAATTTGTTATAAATACCATAACCATGCCTCTATCCCACTATTAGTGAGGGTAATATCTGTTCTGGTTGACTGCTCCTGCCGGCATGAGTTACTGGTCCCAGCTAACCTCTGACCAATTTGGACATTCATCCATTGTTGGAGATTAGGAATTGCAGAACTCGTGTATTGTTTTGGCAGTGTGTATGAGTGCATGTCAACAATTTGTCATTTTACTTTGTAAACTGGATGGATGCATGGGATGACAAGTAGGAGTAAGCGGTTATAAACACAGCCAAAGTGTTTTTAGAACTAGCTTCATTACCATACATGTTCTGATGGACTTTATCTTTTTGTTTTAAGGCTCAGAGCGGCGATCCATTGGAAAGAACTGGACAGCCAGGAGCAGAGACTTGCTCCGTGGGCACCACGGCTAACCTCAAAATGAACAAACGGTGAGGGTTGTTTATCCAGCTGTGCATATTGAAACATGGTGTTGAGCCGAATACAAACAATCCATCAAATTTGCCTTATGTCCTCAAATGCTCCATTGATGAAATTGGATGGCTCTTTTGAATTGCTATTTGAGGGGATGCATAAGCTAACTAAAACGTATTATGTTTTTGTTTATTTTAACAAAGTTGGGTGTTGACAAATTAATAAGATGAGTAAAACCATCATGGCCGCTGCCCAGAGTTGCCATGGGTTGTAGTTTATTATTTGTCTTTTCTGTTTTGTAGGGTGTCTGTCGTGAAAGGCCACTTCCCAAAGCTTGCGGACTGTGCTCACTTCCACTATGACAATGTGGACCTTGGAGCCATTGTGGTAGGAGTGGTTCCTCATTAAACTTGTTGACTCCATGATGCTGGGTATAGAGCAGTGACGTGCAGTGAGGTCAATGGCTGGGGTGGCACTGGCTAGTATCAGAGCCAGATTTACACACATATGAACCCAATAGAGGTAGCTTAAATTCACCATTCAATTGGCAGGTTGCACAATGACTACTGGTTAGGCGACCGTATGTTTCAGATTTCATATCAGCATTCTTTACAACACACGCATACAGGTACGTATTCGATTCACGTTTTATAGGCGAATGCAGTTCCGCTACAAACATTGGCGACATACAGAAACTAGAGATAGTAACGGGCACGCGCTTATTGCCCGCGCTCCATCCAGTTTCTGAGGGGTTGCGCAATCAGAGGGGAGGCTGAGCTCGTCGCTGCCTCGTCTCTTCCTGTATTTGCAGCGGAGCTCCGCAAATTTGGCGATTTTTACTCTTAAAAAATGATTGAAATCATACTGAAATGACATTTATAACACAGATCAGTGGAAAAATCTTAATATTTATTTTATTTTATATTTTATTTTTTACTTTTCGTAACAGCTATTTTCATTGGAGTATGACAGGTGAGGCTCTGCCTCCCCTGCCTCCCCTGACCGCACGTCCCTGGTATAGAGATAATGCCGCCTACAGAGTCCCAAATATTCAGGGACCTGAATATTTAGCAAAGCTATTATTCCTCACTTAATTATTACCGGCATAGGTGTGATGATGTACTTCCTCCCCAAGAAAGTGTATTAATTGAAAGCACGTGTGTCTTGTGTGTGTGGATCTGCTTGTCTTCCTTATAGCTCCAGTATGTCAGTGAAGAGGACCACGGTGAGGCCAGGTGGGCAGCAGGCCCCTCCTCCAAAGTCTCTCTGGTACAGGTCACCTGCCAGGTGAGCGAGACACACGCATGCGCACGCGCGCACGCACACTTGCCGCTCACACACACAAACTTGCGCTCACACAGCTTTTTGCCCTCCCGTTTGCTTGTGTTAGTTTCCTTGGCAGACCAAGTGGTCTCATTACCCAAAATAAAAGGCAGGGACTTTTATTTTATTTTTTACTCGACCCCACATGGCCACCTCATCCTACCCCGTCTGAGACCAACCACCCGGACAGCTGATGCAACAATTGGTTTGCATAACCAAAGAATCTCTGCACAAACTGTCAGAAACCGTCTCAGGGAAGCTCATCTGCATGCTCGTCGTCCTCACCGGGGTCTTGACCTGACTGCAGTTCGTCGTCGTAACCGACTTGAGTGTGCAAATGCTCACCTTTAATGGCGTCTGGCACTTTGGAGAAGTGTTCTCTTCACGGATGAATCCCGGTTTTCACTGTACCGGGCAGATGGCAGACAAGCGTGTATGGCGTCATGTGGGTGAGCGGTTTGCTGATGTCAATGTTGTGACTAGAGTGGCCCATGGTGGCGGTGGTGTTATGGTATGGGGCAGGCATATGCTACAGACAACGAACACGGGTGCATTTTATTGATGGCATTGTGAATGCACAGAGATACCGCGACGAGATCCTGATGCCCATTGTTGTGCCATTCATCCATCACCTCATGTTGCAGCATGATAATGCACGGCCCCATGTTGCAAGGATCTGTACACAATTCCTGGAAGCTGAAAACATCCCAGTTCTTGCGTGGCCTCCATACTCCCCAGACATGTCACCCATTGAGCATGTTTGGGATGCTCTGGATCGGCGTATACGACAGCGTGTTCCAGTTCCTGCCAATATCCAGCAACTTCGCACAGCCATTGAAGAGGAGTGGACCAACATTCCACAGGCCACAATCAACAACCTGATCAACTCCATGCGAAGGAGATGTGTTGCACTGCGTGAGGCAAATGGTGGTCACACCAGATACTGACTGGTTTTCTGACCCCCCCCTGCATATCTGTGAAATCCATACTTCAGTGCCTATAAATGTCTTTTCAAGATAAAACTGCACATTTTAGAGTGGCCCTTTATTGTGACCAACCTAAGGCACACCTGTGCAATAATAATGCTGTCTAATCAGCATCTTGATATGCCACACCTGTCAGGTGGATGGATTATCTCGGCAAAGGAGAAGTGCTCACTAACACAGATTTAAACAAGTTTGTGAGAGAAATAGGCCTTTTGTGTACATAGAAAACGTCTTAGATCTTTGCTTTCAACTCATGAAAAATTGGAGCTAAAACAAAAGTGTTGCGTTTATATTTTTGTTCAGTGTAGATGGGTACTAGTCGCGATTCCATACTGTACATGATGACATGCACAATTCAAGTCCAGAACATCAGGATTCTGCCTGGACAAACACGATGGCAAATAAGTCATCGATTAATCAGCGGCAGCCTGGCAGCCATGCATCAGCCACACGATGATGACGGATGATGAAGACGATGAAGTGTGATGATGAAGTGGAAGGTAGTGAATCTTTCTCTCTGGCCTCCAGGGTAAGTCGTGGATGGTCAGGAGGTCCTACGAGGAGTTCTGTACGCTGGACGCCCACCTGCATCAGTGCATCTACGACAGACGCTACTCTAAGCTGGCACCTCTGCAGCCGCTCGGGCAGACGGAGGAAAAGACGGAGGTACCCACCCAACTACCCAAACGCATGCATTCACCAACGCAAGCTAATCATGTTCCACCTTGTTTCTTGTTTCCCTTTTTCATGTATTTTCTCTTTGCCTCCCCCTTCAGATGCTCTGTACACTGCTGTCGGATTATCTCAGTCGACTGTCGGGGATCATCGACAACAAGCTCAACTGTGGACCTGTGCTGTCCTGGATGGAGGTGAGGCGATTTCACTCACTTAGGACAATCGTGATACCCAACAACATCTTGGCCTTGAAGCCCAAAAGGTTCAAGCAGACAGGAGCACATTACTGGCAAGAAAAACCCATCACTTGCCACATGTTATGGTACATCGAATGAAACCACTAGGTGTGATTGGCCATTACAAGGCCGTTTCAACTATTTTGAAACGCCTTGTAATGGATAGTGCCTCACACCTGGTGGTAAAATAGGGTCCCCTTTTAACATGCTATTTAAAATTGTATCAATTAGAAGAATATATATTTCTGTGCAACGCCATAACCGTTGTGACCTTCTGCCCGTTTAGATCGATAACCGAGGCAACCGCTTCCTGCTGAAGGAGGAGGCGTCACTCAATGTGCCGGCCATTGCCGCCGCCCACGTGGTGAAGCGCTACACGGCGCAGGCCTCCGACGAGATCTCCATAGAGGTGCCTGCTCCACTTGTCTCTGGCACAGAAACCGCCGGCCCACTATAGATCCAGAGAACACACTGGAGATGGCAGCGCCCTACATCGGGCTAAATGAGTCCTTCCGCTGCTTATCCCGGGCTTCTGGTCACATGGTCGCGGGTTACCGTCGTTTACCAACTTATTGTGTTCATAAGAATCATTTAGCTTATTGTCTTTTGGCTGATTTGCTGATATTCGTCTATCTTTGCCGTCTGCCCGTCTGTCTCCTTTCACGTGTTTTGTGTTGGTTTTTCTCCTGTGTTTTTGGATGCAAAATGTTGATGTTGTTGTTGTTGTGGGTTAAAGGTCGGAGATATACTGTCCGTAATCGACATGCCTCCAAAAGAGGAGACCAGCTGGTGGCGAGGAAAGCATTGCTTCCAGGTAATTCCAATTTTACCACTTTTTAAGTCATGTTTTTGAAAGATAGGACACATCTCCCCAGTGAAGACTTGGCTCAATGGCTACTTCATTAGTTATACCTGCGCAACATGTGGCTGTGACTCAATCGATCCAACATGGCAACGCGGTCAGGTTTAGGTGTTAGGTTTAGGTGAATGTGTGAGGATTGTCCGTGCTGAATCCTTCTATAACAAGCAAATGGCGGGTAGAAGAGAGAGGAGTTGAGCGAGTATGGAAGTATTTTGTTACATAGGTTTTTCATAAGATTCGTAAAAGGCATTATTTATTTTCCTTTATCCAAGAATGGAATTTAGCACCCAAAAAAAAACCTGTCCTACTTTTTTACAATTTTAAGATTTCATCATCAAACATTGAAAACCTTTTGCTTCTTTACAGGTGGGCTTTTTCCCCAGTGAATGTGTGGAGCTTATCAATGAGAAACAGTCTGCCAGCACGGCCAGCACCAAGACAGGTAACACTCACTCACTCACTCACTCACTCACTCACTCACTCACTCACAGACACCTGCAGCATAGAAACCTTGCAAGAGCGTGCTCATTTCTTTGTTACTGGTTTTTAAAACCCAAACTTGTTTGTTTCCTGTGTGCTGGACCAGATCAAGACGCTGCCAGCTGCCCCGGGCTGGACTCTCCTCCGTCGGGTACGTTCTTCTCACACACCCCACAAACAAACAAGCCAGAACTGTGTCACCTGCACCAGAGCACACTTTCACTCTCCATGTTGCTTTACCTGCTAATGTTTGTATTGGATTTTAATGTCCACACCCACGACTCTAAGTCCATGACTCTCCTAAAGGCCTGTATATTCTCTTTACAAATTGGAGTGTGTTTTAATGTGACATTTGAATGGTTTTTTTTTTATGGTCTGTGTGCTGGTGCAGTGTGTAAGAAGCACGGCAAGATGCTGGGCTTCCTGAGGACCTTCATCAAGTCCCGGCCGTCCAAGCAGAAGCTGAAGCAGCGAGGGATCCTCAGGGAGCGCGTGTTCGGCTGCGACCTCGGGGAACACCTGCTCAACTCCGGACTAGATGGTAAAACTCACACACGCTCTCTCAGAATCAGCTTTATTGCCTGAGTTTTCGCAAACAAGGAATGTGCTTTTGTGCAATTGGTGCCTAACATTAAAAATGAAATACATATAAATTCTAAAAATATATATATAAAATATCTCCCTAGGTTATGTTGAATCACACCCCCCCCCCCCCCCGCAATTTAAAGTATATTCATTTTTATGCATAACAATTACTACAAAGTAACTGCCAAAACACACTTCCCCCATTTTGCATGTACTTGCCCGCCATCATACGAGAGTGCCTTCTGGTGAATTTCACTGACCGCATTTATTTAAAAATGGGTCGTTCACGTGGCTCTGCAGTACAAATATTATTTTTTGAGTGGAGGGGTGGTGTATTTCTCAGAAGGAGGGGCATATTCTTAAAAATATGTATTTCATAATACTTAGTATACTTAATACAATATATTAGACACATTTTCCAAGAGAGTGTGTCATGTGACTATTTCCCGTTAGTAGCCCCAACCAAAAACATTTTCATTTTACAATTGCATTTACATTCAGGGCTTTTGGCTGACTCTTTTATCCAAAGCGATTTACAAAGAAGTTCATTTGTCGGAAGAGCGAGACGGCAATATATCGCTGGTGGTACATAAAGATTAGAATAGAGCAGGTTTCAAGTATTCATAATTGCTAGCTTAATGGAACAATAACTACATCAAATATGAAAGAAAGATGCTGCATTTACTAAATGCCAATTGGCTTGTGATTGATGGAAAAGACTCAATACCCAATACTCCAAATAGACATGCCAACCCTTTCCATTCACTAAACACTTGTGGCTAAATGGCCTTCCCTGTGTCTGCTCAGTTCCTCAGGTTCTGGTCAGCTGCTCTGAGTTCCTGGAGCAGCATGGGGTGGTGGATGGCATCTACCGTCACTCTGGGGTTTCCTCCAACATCCAGAAGCTACGGTAAAGACTCCTCCAGGACACATTTAAATGGATTGCTATAGCGCTTTTATCCAAAGTGCTTTACAGTTGCCTCACATTCACCCATTCATACACCGATGGCATTGTCAACCATGCAAGGCAACAACCAACATGTCAGGAGCAGTTAGGTGGTTTAGGTGTCTTGCTCAGGGACACCTCGACATTTGGCTAGGTGGAGCCCGGGGATCAAACCAGCAACCTTCCTGTTGCTACGCTTTTAACTCCTGAGCTACTGCCGCCCATTTATTCAGGGCATTTGGCAGACGCTTTTTTCCAAAGTGCCTTCCAATTAGTACATTTGTTGAAAGAGACAAGTATATCGCTGTGGTACATAAAGATAAGAATAGAACTGGATTCAAGCATTCATAATTGCAAGGTTAATAGAATGAGTTTCATAATTGCTGGGTTGCCTGCATACTAGCTGGGATAAGAGCAGAAGTGCCATTCTGAGTGCGGCACCAACATCTAAGAACATACAATACATTTCACTGAATTATTTCAATATATTTTCGGGGAAATGTGGTTTGAGGTCCAGGGCTGCTAGGGTTTTATGCGTGTTGTTAACTTTGTGGTATTTTACAGAGAATAGAACACCACAATAAAGAGCCTTTTGATAAAATAAGTGCAGTACAACAAGGTGCACACACACAAAACAGGTCGCCTATTGACTGCATGTGCACAGTGGTTACAACTGTTCTGAATGTGTGACAGCCAGGAAGCAGAGCATTGAAGATTTTGTTCATTTTATCTCAACACTGTTTAACTGCAGACAACTTTATTTATAACAGTTCTCAAAAATAAATGTGCATATTTATGAACATTTATTTATGTATTTAGTTTCTTATGTGTGTTCGGGTGGGTTCAACTATGAGTAACCAAGGCCTAAGTGATAGTTTGTGGACAAGGAACATCCAGATCATCTAGATGAGGCTAAATTGTACACTGCAGTTTAGAATCAGCAATATTTTATCTATTGACTCACTAACGAATATTTTCTTTTACTTTTTTTCCCCCCCAAAGTCATGAATTTGACAGTGAGATTGTTCCAGATCTCACCAAGGGAATCTACATGCAAGACATACACTGTGTCGCCTCCTTGTGTAAACTCTACTTCAGAGAGCTTCCCAACCCCCTGCTCACCTACCAGCTGTACGAGAAGTTTGCTGTGAGTATTACATGGAGAGGTTAGCTGTGAGTATAGCCCACAGTATTACATGGAGATGTTAGCTGTGAGTATAGCCCACAGTATTACACATAGATGTTAGCTGTGAGTGTAGCCCACAGTATTACATAGATAAGTTAGCTGTGAGTGTAGCCCACAGTATTACATAGAGAAGTTAGCTGTGAGTATAGCCCACAGTATTACATGGAGATAGGTTACTGTGGTGAGTAAATAGCCCATCAGTATTACATAGATGTTTAGCTGTGAGTATAGCCACAGTATTACATGGAGAGGTTCAGCTGTGAGTATAGCCCACATTTTGTATTCATAGATGTTAGCTGTGAGTGTAGCCTCCACAGTAATTGACCATAGATGTAGCTGTGAGTATAGCCCACAGTATTACATGGAGACGTTGGCTGTGAGTATAGCCCCAGTATTACACAGAGAAGTTTGCTGTGAGTATAGCCCACAGTACTACACAGAGAGGCTAGCTGTGAGTATAGCCCACAGTAGAGCATTACACATACAGAAGTTGGCTGTGAGTATAGCCCACAGTACAGTATTACACATACACAAGTTAGCTGTGAGTATAGCAAGTGGTACTACATGTTTTACGTCACCGCTGCAGCAAATAAATGGTTCGCTATTCAGTGGTTTTCGAATGTGAATGACTGAATTAAAAATGTTTAAACATTTAAAAAACATTAAAATAAAATAATAACAATAATTGAGAATAACCACGAACAGCATTGTTTCTTTCAAAAATATGTTCTAATGTGACCTCTCACTCTCTCCTGACCTCTGTAGGACTGTATGGGAGAAATGTCTGATGATGAGCGCATGGTCAAAGTCCATGATGTTATCCAACAGCTACCGCCTCCTCACCACAGGTACTGCCAGCGAGGCATCAATAACGATTCCCAGTGGTGAAGAATTTGGTTTTAATGGGGCACGATCACATGATCATGGGGTGATACCGGCATCATTTTACCGAGCATCGATGTCGCTTTAGGTGTGATTTTATGAGGAAGCAAGTGGTTAAAATATAAAGTAGTTCTCGTGGTCGAAACTATTTAGGTGTGGTGGTTTGAGGAAGCATTCATAGACACAGTATACAAGAACGAAATGGTGTTTCTCAGAGACCAAGGTACTAACACAAAAGAAAAAAAACATACTAAAATACAACATGATATAAAAATACAACAAACTACAATATGAACACCTATGTATAAACATAGTGATCAGCATATGTAAACATAGTGCACAGCATAAACTATTAAAATATATATATAAATAATATAAGTAATGCTGAACTAGTGACCTTGGGTAATTATACATAGTATACAGTAGGTAGGAGGCACATCGGTGAAGAGTGGAAGCTTGCTGTCTTTAGGTGCTTATGAAATGAGTTAGTAATATGGCAATATACTTCATGGGATGTGCAACTAATATGTTCATAATCTCCAACAACGTTGCAAAACTGCTGTCCAATGTAGACTTTGCAGATTTAAACAAATGCCTGATATGATATTAAATGCAGTAATGCAGCCTAACACTAGCTGTGTCGTTCCTTTCGGTGCGCAGGACCCTGGAGTGTCTGATTCGCCACTTGTCCAGGCTGGCCACCCACAGCGGGGAGACCAACATGCACATCAAGAACCTGGCGATCGTCTGGGCTCCCAACCTGCTGAGGTAAACGCTCGCCGCACCTGAGGAGCAGAACTACCGGAGGAGAACGGAAATAAACGCAAGCAGCAGGGGGTGGAAGCGCGTCTGTGTTCTTGTTTTCAACCCTGGTCAATTACTAGCAAATGTATTATTGTTGGCCAACATATTCTCAATTTGCTGCTGCTGTTTGTTGTTTGTTATTGCAAATCTTTGGTAAATACATGGCGGTATATTTCCCTGCTATACATGAATACTCAAGAGGTACTTAATATATTTATGAGTATTCACATTTTGTCACAACTTGCACTAGGTCTGTCAATGCTGATCAATTGCCATGAACATTTTTTACATTTTAACTGGACTTGGTAGTACGCAAAATAATAACACATTGAATGCCACTCTTTATGTCCAGGTCCAAGGAGATCGAGACGGCCGGCCTGGTGGGCTCTGACCCGTTCAGGGAGGTGCGGGTCCAGTCGGTCATCGTGGAGTTCCTCCTGAGTCACGTCAACGTTCTGTTCTCGGACTCCTTTACTTCTGTTGGAAAATTCACACAAGGTAAACGCAACACAAGGTCACCGTTTGCAACGTAGCCTCCATTTTGTCTTTTCACTTTTGTAGTTTGCCTTTCTTGCAATGTCTCGATGCATCTTCAAAGTTATTTTTCAGCGTATTTATTTAATCAGGTGAATCCCATTGTGATAGAATCTCATTTTCAAGAGAGACCTGAGTGTGTATCAATATTGAGAACATAGCATAATCTGGTAAAAGAATTACAGTACAGTTAAGTGGCAAGTAAAATGAGTACAAAAACAGGTTTAAAAACACATTCTAAAATAGTGAAAAAGAATAAAAGATAAACACAATGGCATCATTCATTCAAATAAGAGTGTAGACCTCATCACTTAAAACAATTGCACTATGTTCTAAGAAGGTTTAAAATCTTCATTTAAAATTGTCTAGTCTATGAAATGATCCAGCTTGTTTATTTTATACATTCATCATTCATGCGCCTGTGTTGTAGTAGCATCGGTAGCTCTTCAAGTGCAAGCATGGTCGTCCATTTTGGTGTTGAAAAGAAACCAACCAGATGAAGTATGTCTCCGTCCTCCTCTGTGCTGCCCCAGCGGCCGGTCAGCTGCACCTGTGCAGACCCAAGTCCTTTGTGTCGACCCGGCTGCTCTCCCTGGAGGAAGCCCAGGCCCGCACACAGGCCCCTCTGATGCTGCAGGCCGCCCCGCCCCCAGCGGCCCCGGAGCAGTACCACACCGTGCTGGACGCGCAGGACAACCGGTCAGTCATCTTTTATTATTATTATTATTATTATTATTATTATTATTATGGCCATTCAGAATCAGTTGGAAATGATGCATGGGGAAATAGTTTACCTTGAATGTAAGAATTATAGAGAAAGGTACTTGCCAAAGTATGATTTAAGTTGTCCATCTATGTTGACAATGTATTACAATCAGATAAGCCAAAAGTTATTAGCAAATTAGGTGCCTTTTTTTCTTTCTTTTTTTAAAGAATGTCCTTCCTCTGTTTCAGTAACATTTGTTGTACTTTAGCTATTGTTTTGATATTATTGTATTTTTTTGGTTCTCCATACCATGTGCACAAATAAAAAAAATGACATGAAATTGTTTACTTTGATGTTGCAAAAACAGGTGAGCTCTATCTTTAGGTATCCCCTTCTGAGATGTAGCTGAGCCCATGTGGATTAAATAATTATATTTTTATTTCATTTGCTCGAGTGGCAAACATTAGTTTCAATGGAGGTCAATAACAAAGCCTTGATTACCTGTACAGTACTAGTGTCTCTGCAAGAAGCAAATGCTTTACACTTGAACATTTGACCTGATTCAGAGCGGTTGGTTTCCCTCATGTTCCTGTCATATTTCTGTGTTGGGCCCCCGCCAGGGCTAAGAAGGGTCTGAAGGGCAGGAAGACGGCAGGAAGCTGGAAGACCATTTTTGCGCTTGGAAAACCGATGAGGATCGGCTCCCTGTTCCAGCCCAACATGGCTCACTTCGGTATGTGCCTTGGCTCCAACGCCTACTGGACTGAAACAAGATGCTGTCTGCCACAGAGATTTCATTTGTTGAAACCCTAATCATTATTTTCTTCTTTTTTGACCTTTCCCTTGTTTCTGTGTTGTCCAGGTTGCCGTGTCGACAGTGTGACCCTGAGGTCTGCAAAGAGCGAAGACAGTCTGTCTTCACAGCACAGTGGCACCACAGGTGTGTGTGTGTGTGTGTGTGTGTGTGTGTGTGTGTGTGTGTGTGTGTGTGTGTGTGTGTGTGTGTGTGTGTGTGTGTGTGTGTGTGTGTGTGTGTGTGTGTGTGTGTGTGTGTGTGTGTGTGTGTGTGTGTGTGTGTGTGTGTGTGTGTTCCTTCCTTCCTTCCTTCCTTCCTTCCTTCCTTCCCATGGTAACCGTTGAGAGCCACAGATCTATAGAGCTGGTGTAGCAGCATTAGTGTGTGTGTGACTCTGACTCTCCCGCATTCAGCTTCGGTAGTGTTGTTATAGGGTGATTAGACAGTATCTGCCTGCACTCACCTGTCTTCTCGCCAGGTGTCCAGAACCATGCCCCCTCCACATGTATATATGTTATAGTCATGCTAATAATTGTTATGGACCTGGAAATGTGTATCTTTAAAAGCAGATGTCAAATGCAAGCAAGTTCATAGGGAGAACCCTCATGAAGCTCAGGACTTGTGCCCTCTGAAAAGCGCCCATCTCTGATGCCTCCGTTTGACGATCTTCACTGTGTAGGCTCGGCTCAGTTAAAGAGGTCGCGGCGGCCTCGGCCCAACAGCGACGGCCTGTCGCTAGCCGCCAGCATCAACATGGAGTCCGTCTGGCAGCACCCCCCCGCTCGCCTCTCCTCCTCTCGCTCCTACGACAGCCTGCTGCCCAGAGAACAATTCCATGGCAACCAAGGGGAAGCGGTAGGGCTGACCATAAACCTATAAGCCCTGTACTTGTGTACTACAGGTGTACACAGAAGTAGACTAAGAACATGTAACTTGAACACATGGGTTG
Organism: Coryphaenoides rupestris; assembly: GCA_002895965.2. NCBI lineage: Eukaryota > Metazoa > Chordata > Actinopteri > Gadiformes > Macrouridae > Coryphaenoides > Coryphaenoides rupestris. Next base: position 110,903 of record PIJE02000286.1, on the reverse strand, counting down.
CATGAGCCTCACCGATACTTAGGTTTGACCTAAAGATGGCTGGAACTGGACTGAAACGGGATCAGGTACAAAAACTCAAAGTGACGCCCTTATGTTTGTGTCTTCAGGGGGAAGAGGTGGAGGATGAAGAGGAGGAGGGGATATACTCCATGCCAGAAATCCCCAGACAGGGCATGACGTCCCGCTGGATGGCTGAGGATCTGGACGACTTCAGCCCCACATTCCCGGACGACCGGCCGCTCGGCTTGAGCACCACCAGGGGCTCTCCTCCCACGGGCCAACGCCGACCTATTACCACGGCCAGCGTCAAGCTCCGCGGCCAATCACGGAAGACCCTGACTCGGTGCTCAACCAATCGGAGGCCATCGCCAGGCGGAGTTTGATCCTGGCGGCGACGGCTCCGCCCCAGCAGGCGTTTTGTCAACACCAGGTGTCCAACAGCTGCCCGGTACAGGTAGACGTGGCCGGCCAGAGAGCTGGTGACGCCCAGCAGCCCCACGAGAGGATCTCCTTCACCAAGAAGGTAAGGGGGGTGGTGACCCAGGGACACACTGGGTCTGAAGCTGCTGATATTATCATTGATGCTGTGACTGATTGTCCCTGACCTCTGGACTGGCATATGAATACATAGGGTTGAATGAGACTTGACCTGATCTGACCTGACCTTTTCCATGTTTTGATGCACTGTAGGTGGTCCACGCTCTCTCACCCAAGACCAGCAAGTCTCCTCCTCTGGACATCTCTCAGCCTGTCGCCATTAGTGTCCCTGCCAAGGTAGGATACTTCAGTATATGTGATGTGGTAAATAGTCAAAGTAAGCACGGAAATGATCATGGTATGTCATCAGAGATTAAGGAAACGAAGTGGAAATACTGGTTTCTCCGACTACAGCCAGTATGTTCTCCCTTTGAAACGTCCATTCCAGGCTGCAACGTCTGTTTTTGTTTTGGTCTGGAGTGTGATTAAATATTCTCAGAGTACCCCGGGTTGCCAGATATGAAACTAATTGGCACACAGACACAGAGTGCAGCAGCCAGGGAAGCAAGCACACGAGCAAACAAACTAGATCAACTGAGATTGCACTAGTTTCTACCGCGACCTAAAAAGCCACGTCGTCTTTCGAAAAAGCTCCATGACCAGAGTCGTGTGCTAAAACACAGGGACATCTTGGAGATGCATTTAAAATGCTGGAGCGACAGCTGACAGCCCAGAAGGATTTCAAAGTGGATGCCATGTTCGTTCAGCGTCCTGGCAACATGTGTGAGCGTAGAGTCTGGGGAGGAGGAGGAGGAGGAGGGAGGGCGCAGACAACTCTCCAATATTGTCCATTTGGACTGAGTCATCCATTTTAAATGCCTAGTGTCATTGTTACTTATAGCACCTTTGATATAATAACAATAAAGGCATATACATTAGAAACTATTGTCATTGATCTAACTTATTATTGCAGTGACCAAATCCCACACCAGGAAGCCAGTGGAATCTACAAAATGTTAGTCATAGAAACAGCCATAGAAACTATGCGTTCATGTTCATAAAAACCGATGGTGAACACTACTCAAATGCACAAATATGCTCCAAACAAATAAACACTCATCCACCCTTTTGTGCTGCCAGGTCTTGGAGATGATTGGCGGTCGTGCCGGTGAGTCCCAGCTGGCGCCCTCCTCTGATTCACCGCAGTCCCCCCAGATGATCTCCATGCTGCTGAAGTCATGTGACATTCAGCTGAGCGACAACTGCCAGCAGGAGCTCAACAGTAAACTGGGGGCTACGGCTCTGGGGCTGGCTAAAGGTGAGAGACCAGGTGATGAAGCTCACCCTGGCAACATGCGTGTGTTACTATCTGCAGAACATCTTAGCTGCTGTTAGTGTTGTCATGCACCAATGTGTTTCTTTTTTCTTAATTTTGAATTGTACACGAGATGCATAGATTGCAAACAATCTATGCTTTTTCAAAGGTTTGTGTATAGTGTCTTATCCTAGCCACCTTGCTGTCTACCAGCAAGGGGTTAATCTAGCAATTATCAAGTGCTTGAAACTTGTTCTATTCATGTCTTAACTGTCCCGTAAGCTGATATATTGTTGTTTCACGCTCTTTGCACAAAAGCACTAGGGCACAAATGCCCTAAATGTAAATGTAGTGTTCAGATGTCTCATCTTGTCTTGACTCCCCGTACCCCAGGTCCTGTGGGAGCCCACCTAGCGGCCCAGAAGCCTCCACCTCCCAAGAACCCGGCCCGGATGATGGCTTTGGCTCTGGCAGAGAGCGCCAGTCGAGCTGAGGAGGCGTCGCTGCCCTACAGACCACCTCCGGCCGTTTACAGACCACCTCGCACAAGCTTTCCTCACAAGGTCAGTCGACAGAGCACCTCACACAAGCTTCCCTCACAAGGTCAGTTTACGGACCACCTCACCCAAGCTTCCACCACAAGGTCAGTCTACAAACCACCTCACTCAAGCTTCCCTCACAAGGTCGGTTTACAGACCACCTCACACAAGCTTCCACCACAAGGTCAGTCTACAAACCACCTCACACAAGCTTCCCTCACAAGGTTGGTTTACAGACCACCTCACACAAGTTTCCCTCACAAGGTCAGTATGAAATGTACTCAATCTCAGGTGAAATGTCTTGCTACATGCTTAATTAAGCTTCCGTGCATAAATTGTGTTTCTCTGAAGGGTTTAGAGGTGGTTCACAATGGTTAATTGTAATGAGAAATAATACAAATGGTTATTTTGGTATGTGCAGGTTAAACTTGCAGTTTTAGCCATTGAGAAATGGTAAATGGACTGCATTGATATAGCGCTTTTCAGACCTGTTACCAACTTAAACTAGCTCACGGGGAGCAGTTAGGGTTAGGTGTCTTGCTCAGGGACACCTCATCACTTGGCTAGGAGGAGACGAGGAATCGAATCGGCAACCACCATCAGATATCTTTCACAGCGAACTTAACTACATACTGTACTCTAAAGCCAAATACACTTTCCAGTTTAACGTTGCAAATGTGCAGAGAAACAGATGTGCTTTTTACTGCAATTCAAATGGCCATGGCAGCATCACTGCAGAAACTGTCCACCTGGCTCACCATGTTGTCTCTCCTGCAGGATCCAGAGTCGAGTCAACAGAGAGCCCTGTCACCTGATGCTAAACCACCCCCGCCTTACTCCTGTGAGCCCAAGACAGCGGTATGTAGCAGTTGGTGTCGTATATGAACTGGCTATGAAACCAGTATTCGAGTAAGAATTCAAGTGTGTTCTATCTCTCTCTGTGGTGTAATTTGGAACATTGCATAGAACTAAATCACAAACTACTCCTGCCTTATTCACAGCAGTAGGAATAGCTTACAGTGGAATGGATAGAATACTTGCACTTGGTCACTCGCTTTGGACTGATTATTTGCTCTGTTTGGAGGGATTATTGACCATTGTCTTGTGTTGTTCTTGTCAGGACGTTGGCACACTTTCCTCCGCGACCTCTGGCTCTGACCCTGTGACCTCAGACATGTCCAGGGTCAACTCCTCAGAAGACGACCAAACCTCTGAGCCATTCTACTCTAATGTGAATGTTACCTCCAGGCAGAGTCCTGTTAAGAAGGGCAGGAGGAAGCCACCCGCCTACGGTCGCCAACTCTCTGCCCCTCCCACGACCACGGTGACCCCTGCCGGTGCCAATACTACCGCCTCTACAACCTTAAAGCAACAGAGCGACTCAGTGCCTCAGCTCCAGCTCTGTTCCACTGCCTCCCAGCCCACCAGCAGCCAGGCCTTCCAGCCCCAGCTGCACCATTCCAGCTCCGAGGGCTCCCCCCTCTCCAAAGTGCATCTTCACCAGACGGGCCGGCCCAAAGTCCCCCCGAAGCCCTCAGACTTGGTTGCCCCGAAAAGAGAGCCGCCTTTTCAGAGGAGCCGGGACCTTCCCCTGCAGGTGGCTGCCGGGCCTCACAGAGACCATCAGCCCTTTGCCAGGACCAATCTCCGGCGGTCCCTGGACTCGGGGCGGGTGCAGTGTCTGATCGGTCAGCCGGACTTTCAGAGCCCTTTGGTGCGGGCTTTCTCCGAGCGTCTGGGGGCGGTCCCAGACAAGCTAGCCAGATACCATGCGGCTAAGACTGCCAACCAGTTACCGCCTCAACCTGCACTGGTATGTCCTTGAGAAGCTCTCAACGGTTGCCGTTGCCATTCAAGTTGAACTTCATTGGTTTTATTTATTCCATGATCTATGTAAAGACAAATCTGTTTCCAGCAACTTAAGACCACAGAAACCTTTTTGCAATGTTTAATTACATTTCTAGCTTGGATTTCCAAGATTTTGGCATTTAACAAAAACGTGTTTTGTTTTCTTGTCCCTAGGCGATGGCGCTCCAGTCCCACTTTGCACAGGCCAGCATGATGGCAGAGAAACACCGCGACGCGCAGAACCTTTATTATGAGATCTGTGGTCCGGAGGGGGAGGAGCCATTCCCCTATCGACCGCCCAGTTACTCCAGACACGCCTACTCCAGACCAGACTTGGAAGGAAACTTTTTCCCTGCTCATCACATTCAGTTCCACGGCCCGGCTCCGTCCCACCCCTCGCATCAGCACCACCACCTCTCAGAAGCCACCAGCTTCCCAGCCTCTCACGGCGACCCGTGTCATCCTCAGCAGGCCTCTTTCGTTGCGAGGCCGCCACTTGGTATCGAGATGCACCCGCTCTCCAGGGGCAGCGAGATGCACCCGCTGCCGGCGTCCTGCTTCAGCCCCCTGGCGCCCCCGCCGGCGGCCGTGTCGTCAGCCTCCCGCACATTCGTGTCTTCTCCCCGAAAGGGACGCCACCTGCCCTCCTCCTCCTCCTCGCACCCCGCCGGCCAGCACAGCCAGCACCCCGCGCCGCTGCACCCCTACTTTGAGAACGGCCGAGTGTGCTACCGAGACCAGCCGGAGGAGGACGTGCACGCGCCTCCTCCTCCGGCCGACGCTCACCTCCACAAGGGGAGGAGGCCTGCGCCCCAAGCCAGGCGCCGCAGTTCCCAGCGGCAGTACAACCCGCCCGCGGAGCCCGGCCAGCCCGTCTACGTCAACTATCCCTTCAGCCTCTCTGCGTCCACCGTCCTTTCGCCTCCTCTTCCTCCTCCTCCTGTGAGCTCCTCCTCCTCTTCCCTGGCGCTCCCCGCCAGTCAAGGCTGGGCCAACACCGACCTGGACTCTCCCCACGAGCAGCAGTCCCCCCTGACGTCCCCCGGCGAGAGCCACTCGTCTCCCAGCTCTCTGCAGTCTTCCCCGGAGATGACTCTGACCGATCCCGCCGGCAAGCGGGACCAGGCATCCTGCGGTCGGCCCGACGATGGGAACGACCCGGTCACTAAGGGAGGAGAGTACCGAGCTCCCTGCATGACGAAGCACTCGTGGTCCGAGGAGGAGGAGGAAGAGCAGCAGCAGCAGCAGGAGGCGGCATCGGCGGGAGTGGTGGTCCGCCGGGACTCCAACCGCTTTTGGGTCAAAACATTGCGGTCCTGCTCATGGCCAAGATGGCGGAAGAGGAGGGGAACGAGGTGGAGAGCCCGAGCCACGTGGCCGCTCCGTGCCCCGCTTCCGGCACAGCTCAAAGGCCCCCCGTATCACGCGTACGGCCCCCCGCCGCCCCAGCCCCCGCCCTACTCCACCGCCTTGTTCCGCTGCTCCTCCTTCCAACAGGCGGTGGACCCGCGGCGCGTCTCCTCAGGGGGAGGGGGGAGGAGCCAGTATTACCGCCAGGCCTACGACATGTTGCCGCCGCCGCCGCCGGATCCCTCGCTGCCGCGCTTCCACCGCACCCCCGTGCTACCGATGCCTTCTCGCTTGAACGCACGAACGCGCAGCTGCCACAACCCGCTCTACCCGTCCCAGCGCGCCTCTCACCCCCTGCAGCAGCCCCCCCCGGCGGCACTACTGGGCCTGCCTGGCAGCGACGCAGGGCCCCGCCTGCCCCCCAACCACCACCACCACCCACACATCCACCAGGCTCAGAACTCTGCCCCGGGGGAGTCTGTCCCGGACACCTCCGCCCTGAGAGGAGTGGTGGGTCAGAACGGCGTGTCCGGGGCCAAGTGGAGCCAGACGCGATCCTACTGCTAGAACTGTTCAAGTTCACCACCCCCCCCCCCGTCATGGTGCCTCTTGTAGCGCTACGCTGGCTAACGGTAGCCAAGAAATGCAACAGATTTTATCCCGCCGACTCCTCCGATTCCTATCATAGCACAGCCCCGTCCAGCACCTCTCAGGGCAGTCAGTCAGTCAGTCAGTCCTGGCCTCTGGGAAGTAATCAACCTTCTTCAACCACTATGTTTGGTGCGTTTAATACTGAGATGGACCAACTTTGCTTCAGTGATTTGACATGATTGCCGTTCCTAAACTGCCATCAGATCCAACTGGATTTGTGTCTTATTGCTTATTGCTTATTGATGGCACAACAGTTTAGTCCCAGTAAAATGAGACAAACTATACATTTTATAATGGTCACAAAATGTGGTCGTTATGGGTTTGGGAACGTCTTTCATAAGTCACAAACAAACCCGTTAATGGAGAAAGGGAATTGTCAGCTCTCTGGTTAAAGAGTTGTGTAAATGTAAACTAGATTCTTGTATATACTTTTTTCTTCCTCGCAACGAGGCCTCGATGTTCGATTCTTGGTCAAATATTAATTCAGTCATTAACTTATTTGTATTTTTTTACTGCAAATGTATTTATTTATTGTTTTCAAGGACAATACTGGTCTGGCTGACCAAACCGGCGTAATAAGCGTCTCCCCTGGCTGGCTTCACTAAAACATCTGTGCCCTTGCCATGAATGTTAGCATTAGCATTAGCGCCCACTGCTAGCAGCATTCATACACTAACTCCAACAGACCGGTCACTTGACTTATGTAAAGCTTACTACTTGTGGTAGAGGACTCCACAGAGGACGTTGAACCCACCCAAGATGGTAGAAGTGGCGTGTTCCTGCTACTGATACCGGTGTGAGCTACTGCTGGAACAGTTAAAGGAGTTCTGTTATTATACCGCCAGGTGTGAGCGTGATCGGCCCTTCCAAGCGGTTTCAGAATCTCCGGTTTATGACATCACAAGTGTGAGTGGCCACCCAGATATTTGGCAGATAGATCAGTCTCCCAGTCACTACAGTCCACTGGGGTAGGCTGGTGGTAGGCTGATCTATCCAGCATACATCTGGGTGGACACTCCCACCCTTGTGAAACCGCGTGGGATGGCTAATCACGCGCACACCTGGTGGTGTAATAAGTCTCCTGTAACATGTGTGGCGAGGGCTTGTGCGTGTTTGACAAACGATATTGGTAGCAGATGTGATGTCGTGAAACCAGGAGATCCGCTTACGGTGGTTTAGTCACCGAGGCAGCAGCGACCACCACGATACAATCACTGCCCCTCCCCGTCCCCTTGGTGAGCCGCATTATGCGTAATACGCCTTGTGTATATATAATAGGCTTCTAATTTTTGACATTAGGTACTACTCATTTAAATCAATGTATATTTCTATCGTTAGTTTATTATTAGTTTATATGACAGAAAGCAACAAATGCATAGCCAGCCAGCGCCAGTAAAGGTTTTGTTCATTACAATCAATGTTCCTCCTTTTCAAATTAAAGCCGTCTTTTGTCTTTTTAAGGTAAAGGACGACTAGCCAACTCGCCCAGCATGTGTTTGGTGATTCACTGTTCTTGGTGAGTCACCCAACACGTGTACGGTGCATACAGGTGATGCATAACACATTAGAACAGGATTGTGGTAGAACTCTGAATGCTAGCTTTACCAGTATTAGGCTATGCACATCAGATACTTGGAAACATTGACTGGAGAATAAGGAACCAAAGTATATCAGTATGAAATTCCTGAAAGGGTAACTTCTGGATTTTTCAAGCTGGTCTGTGAACCTTTCGAAAATTGTTGTGCACATTAGACACTGCATCTAAAATGAAGGGAAAATAGGGTTCAGGTTGAAAAATCCCAAAGTTATCCTTTAGCTTTCATATTGACATAGCTTTCAACTAGCCTATACAGCATACTACAACAGCATAATAGAATATGGGTTTTGGTGTTCAACATGGCAGGCTGTGTGTGTGTGTGCGTGTGCGTGTGTGTGCTCTAATCTAGAATACCACAAACTTGAGTGTTCTGCCGTCTTGAAGCCAAGACTATAGATTTTATTTTATACCAGTTTTTTTTAACTGATGAGTTTGTGACCAAGAAGTATTTCACAGATCAGTTTTGAGTTGAACTGTGGAGAAAAGTGTGGTGCGTGATAAATTGGTCCGACCCTTAAGTGACCCCCATGACCCCGCCTCGCCCCACAAGTCAAACCACACACTGTTGCTAGCCAGGCCAAGTTGAAGCAAATCAATGTTAAATCAAATCAATCAGACTTGTGTTCAACACGAACAACCCAAAGTGTGTGATGGTGTGAAGCCGTTCTAGATTAGAAGGAATAGGGGGAAAACTTTTTATTTTTTTAATTTTTTTTAGACTGAAAAAAAATTGCTTTTGTTTTCTAAATATATGTACAAATAGGATTCACACAAACCAATACTTATATTTTCCCATGAAGAAGCATCGTACCAATTTATTTTTACATTGTCGTCCTCATTTTTGTAGATAGGAGCAAACGGAAAAATGGTGTTTAGCAATTGCTCTTTCTAGTGAAAGCACACAATTTAGGAGTCACGACACTTCTAACCATCTATCTCAATGGAACCAATGGTAATCCCTCTGTATAAATGTCTTACACTATGCCTCTATTATTGAGGGTCTTGGCTTAGATTTGTAGCCATAAAGCACTATGCAATTCTCTTGTCTGCATGACCACTTTTCTACGGCCCATCAACTGTTTAAGACCAAAGTCATTCATGACTGTATTTAATGAGAAGGGTTTTTTGGACACCTAAAACTTAAACATTCCATTTCACGCACAGTTGAAACAAGTCATGTTTGCCTTTCTGTCGATGTTGCAAGTCAGTGTAACCTCACGTCCGATTTCTGAGCTGTAAGGATGATGCTGATGTTAAAATACATAAACGGCTGGTTTTGTGATACTTGATGAGCTCGGACAATAGTTAAGTCAGTAGACTCATCGTTCAAACATACTCGCCTGAGGAAAATGTTTACATGTGTCTTATTCACACTTGGCCGTTTTGACTGCTAAGGCTTTTTATGTCCAGTTCCTTTTCATACGTCCGATGTGTTTGATTGGTGTCTGAGAGATTCCAGGACATGAGGCACACGGCAAGCAAAGTCACCTCAACACACACCCACTGCCACTGGACTTTAACTCTTTATAAATAAAAAAAAAAAAAAGGCAAATACTGAAACATTTGGCCAAGATCCACTTTTGTGATAAGATTCTACGCTCCGTGTTTACATTCTGTGTGCAGTATGTATGCATGCGTCGTGTTATCCACCTATGCAGTGATTTATAATTATATATTTTTTCCAGTAGAATTCAAGTAAACTTTCTGGCAAGTGATAAATATTTGCGTAGGTTTGTGATGTTCTGAGGTCCAACAGCACTTTCAACATGGGGAGACTGTAAATGTTCTCAAATTAATAAAAGATATGCTGGCTCAGTGAGAAAGTTTGCTTTTATTTTGTACTGGCTTTATTTATTTAACCTTTCAGGGCTGTGCTTCATAATAACTTTAGGTCGCTTTATTATGAATGAATATTTGTCAAATATTCGATACCGTAGTGGCATGTACAATTATGATTATTTTTCTAATTATTTTGAATCCGAGTTGACTTGGAAAATGTTGAGTGGGATAGAGCCCTACAAATCGTCCCAGAGTCTCTGGTACGCTACTAAAAGAATTGTACCGAGCACAGATTTTGTGAATAATAAGTGCAAATTTTTACATTTTACAGTTCACTATTTAGGGAACAAGTGAGCCAAATTGAACATGCACTAGTGTGTTTGAATTTCACTTTATTGTTAATATTTCACAAAATAATTATTTGAATGTAGGCGTTCCACACCAAAACGATGCAAAAAAAACTGCTAAAAATAAATCTTATCCACAAATGAATCATTTGGTCAAGTTATGGGTCCAAGAAGACTATCCGCGGCCCTGTGTCCACTATAGATGACATCATGAACAGAGACTGTACGCAGCCCTGCGTCCACTATAGATGACATCATGAACAGAGACTGTCCGCAGCCCTGCGTCCACTATAGATGACATCATTAACAGAGACCCCGTCATAGGAGGAGCCGGCCAGAGACAGAGGGAGGTTCTTCTCCGCTATGTACCGACGCATAGACTCTGCAGAGTTGCACAAAAAAAAAAAGCACAATTGTTGATTTTTGACATTCGAGCAAACTATTGTCTCCTTGTACGGTGAATGTGTGCGTGTTAACACAGACTCACCGACACGTTTCCAGTGGCCAAGGTAGTACTGAGGTATACAGTTCTGGTGAGAGAAGGAACAATAGAGATGATGCAGTAGGACTCCACCACGTCATCACTAACAACACTTTGTCTACATCTGTCCACATCTGAAAGATGGTATGGATGCTCCTAAAAGTAATTAAACTTATGTGATTATGCAACCTGGAAATGCCTCCATGTGCTTACTTAAAGGTACTATATGTAATAATCAGTGCATTCTGAGCTCTGTGGGTTGAGACAATAACAATCAGAAAACTAATGTTAGTTCTACTCATAATGAAACCTTGTACACGTTTAAAAAAAGCTATGAAATATATATTTTTTAAATTATCCACGTTTACATGACACTTCGTTCCTTTTTCCTGCGGAATCCGACCTGACTCAAATATAAGAGAAATCAGCCCAAAAGCTGATTTCGGGCTGAGAGTTGGGGAAGCTCTCATGTTTTAACTTCAAACACAACCTGCTCACAAACCGGCAATTTAAAGCGGTTTGTGCATGACTCTTACATAAAAGGACCTTTAACAAGTCAAATATACAAATAATTCATTCATTTGTAAAGTGGACGGGGTCAGTTACGAGCCTTCTTTCTCTGGACATATTTTTACAATTATAAAGTTTAAATACAACTTTGCATAAAACCCAGTCAAAATGACAATTCCATTGCCACCTGATGCTGCATGATATTAGTGTTGTGTGATCATTCAGATTCAGCAGCATAAGTACTTGGCGAGAGAGAGATGTTTAAGGTGAAACCAGGAACACCTGAGACCTCCACCCCGCAGCTACCTTTTGTAGAGCCACCTTGCTCCAGCTGGGTGCTGCCGTCACCCCCAGGTGTCCGCGCACAGCCTGGGTGGCCACTGCCAAGAGATGCTCCTCTGAGACATCGTCAGGTGATCCAAACACCTCCTGGAACCAGGCTCCGCCCATCATCACCTGCAGATCCATGCGGTTTCACTTCTGGGGCAAAACATTTGATCGCTTTGAATTTGTCTGTTGCTGAATGACCACATCGTTAAAAGAATACCGTTAATCTAGTAGTCACTCCTTCAGGACTGTTATGTTGAGGGAACGGTACGGAGTCATAGACGACTCCTAAAACCCCTTTATCCTCTGTGGACGGAATCAGATGACCAAACCCCTGAAATCACATACACAATACCAAAAAAGGATGAAAGGAGGCCAGACGTTTGAAATGTTCACCAGTCGTGTGCGTGTGTGTGTGTGTGCATGCATGCGTGCGTGCGTGCGGCCTTTACCTCAACAGGAAGGATGGAGCCCTGGTACTCCAGGTTGACCACGGCCACGGTGACGGTGGAGATGTCCTGGAACTGTCTGCTGAGAGGCTCCAGAGGCGCAGGCAGCACTGAGGCCAGAGCTATAGTGCGGCAGACAAGACAGACATCAACTTACATTGCGTGTTCATCAACTGTGTTAAAAGGAGGAGCAGGAACGTGACAACGATATCCAAGTCTACTCGTATTTAAACTCGTCCAAGGATCACATTGAGTGCACTTGCTGTTGCTTTGGAAAGCTGAGTGGATCTGACTTAGTAGACTCTCCTTAGATCTCAGAATCTATCCATCCATTCTCATCCGCTAATCCAGGGCTGGGTCGCGGTGGCAGCCGACTAAGCACTACCCAAAGCTCGTGACCATAGGTGACGGTTGGAACGTAGATGGACCTGGAAATCGAGAGCTTCGCCTTCCGGCTCAGCTCCCTCTTCACCACAACGGACCGGTACAGCGCCCGCATTACTGCAGACGCTGCACCAATCCGTCTGTCCATCTCCCGCTCCATTTTGCCCTCACTCGTGAACAAGACCCCGGGATACTTGAACTCCTTCGCTTAAGGCAGCAACTCCCTCCCCACCCGGAGGGAACACTCCACCGTTTTTTGGCAGAGAACCATGGCCTCAGACTTGGAGGTGCTGACTCTCATCCCGACCGCTTCACACTCGGCTGCAAACCGCCCCAGTGCATGCTGGAGGTCACGGTCTGATGTAGCCAACAGAACCACATCATCTGCAAAGAGCAGAGATGCAATTCTGAGGTCCCCAAACCGGACACTCTCCTCACCTCGGCTGCGCCTTGAGATTCTGTCCGTGAGGATCACGAACAGAACCGGTGACAAGGGACAACCTTGGCGGAGTCCAACACCCACTGAGAAGCTCGCACTTTGTTTGTACAAGGACCGAATGGCACGTACCAACGGCCCCGGTACCCCATACTCCCGTAGTACCCCCCACAGGATTCCCCGGGGGACACGGTCATAGGCCTTCTCCAAGTCCACAAAGCACATGTAGACTGGATGGGCAAACTCCCAAACAGATAATATTAGGGCCGGCCATATTTACCATTAGCTGGCAAGGCGGAGATGACATGGTCTGCAGACATGGTTCCATCCTCCAGTTGGATCTGAAAGCGCAAGCAATCACATGATCATCAGATCATTCGAATAACAGTCAGTGATGTACCTGCTCAGCCGAGTGAAAGTTGTTGTTGTACTTCATAATACTTATGGTCACATGGCCTGCATACGCTGAAGCATCGACAAGCTTGTTTTCAGCTAACCATGCAACACTAACTTCTAATCAAATACTTGCCAGTGAGAAACCACTGGTTCTGGTTTTGACACCACGTCACCGTTCACTCACCTCCCAACCTGAAGGAGAGAGGTGCATCTTTTTAACGGCAGCATGTCTGCACAGCTGGACTTTTCCACTCTGGGCCAGCCAGTCAGCCAGGGCCTCTGGGAGAGCGCCCATGCCCCGGAGCAGAGACCACTGGGCCCAGGACTCATCCCGGGACCTCTGGGCCAGAGCACCAGGCTGGACCGGCAGATCCTGGCCTTCAACAACAATCTATGAGTCTTGGTGATGGTCATTCATTGTATGGGAGTAGCAGAGTGAATAACATTAAAGGGGCCCTATTATACCACCAAGCGTGAGTGTGAACAAGCCGTTTTAAATTTGTCAGTGTGACGAGGTGACAAGCGGGCATGTCCACCTAGATGTATGCCGACTAGAGCCGACTACCAGCCTCTACCCAGTGGACTGTACCAACTGGTAAACTAATCTAGTCAGCATACATCGATGTAAGTGGACACTCCCACTTGTGATGTCACTCACACCTGGTGGTATAATAGGAGCCCTGTAATGAAAATGAAAGGTCCCATGTCAGCTTCTGGTTAGTAATGAAGCATTGTCTCTGTGTGTTCTTCATTGCTCTACACAGCAGCCAGGACCTACCCGTGCCCAGGAGCATGCCCAGTAGGATGGAGCCCCGCCGCTGCTCCGCCTTGTAGAGTGGCGGGAAACACGAGCGCACGCTCAACTTCCTGCAGTCGCCCGCGAACACACCGCGACACAGGCTGTCTATGGCGATGTCAGCCAGCTAACACACACATGCACACAAATACACACATGCACACAAACACACACACTGGTGTTATTACGCATATTATGCATTATAATATTCTACTGAACTGTGGGGATACTTAAGGCCTCTGTATGCTTCTTCAGAAGTGTTCTGAGATCAGAAAAAATAAATTGGATGCCAGAATTCGACTTCTACCTTGTACAGTTCCACAGGACTGGCCCGATATTGAGGCGGTACTAGAGTGTAGGAGGCTGTCTGTCAACCTACCGAGATCTGGCGCGGCCTCCAAGTGCTTCATGCCCCACTATCCTTTCGCTGAGGAGGGGGGCGGATACATTGGAAATTCGGATACATCGAATTCGGAGAGGGACTTTTCCGAACTGCATCAACCCCCAAACCCCCCAAACGAACAAAAAGAACCCAACAGAAGCGTCAGAAGCCAGTTTCCAACGCATTCCGACGCATTTGGGAAGAAGCATACAGAGGTCTTTCACCCTTTCCATCTTGTTCTGCGCACCTCCTGTCCAAGCCTGCGAGAGACAAACGAGTGGATGGACTCATCGTCCTCCTTGCCTCTCCGAACCAGGACCTCCTTCACCACGCTGTGCGCGATCGGCCGAGAGAACGGAGAGACCGTCTGGAACGCTCCCCTGGAGGGGGGGGGGAGGCGGGACAGAAATAGAAGAGAGGTGGGAAGTGGGAGGGAGAGAAAGAGTAATAACAGGATTGCATTTTTAATCCAACTAACTATATCGTGTATCTAACCAAGATGCACAAATGGAATGCAACCATCGCTTTAGGAGGAATTGGGGCGATTACATTAGCCAACAAATTGGATAATGACAACCATTTAGTTTCTATTTTTAAATAAACCCCAACCAACGCAGCACGCAGTGTGTGTTTAGTGGCTGGCTGGCTTTAACTGGGCCAGGTGAGGTCAATTAAGCCACCCAGCTACCAAACACACATTTAAATGTAAAGCATTGTGTTGTACATGACAGTACATATTGTGGTTCATGGAGAACCAGGGGTGTTCCAACCGGGTGCAAGAGGAAACTTGACAAATGTGGTGGAAAAACATTCAAACACAATGACTTGTACCATATTCCGGAGGGCATCTTGTGCAGTTTTTCATTAACATAGAGGAATCTGTTCTTAGAAGCCTTGTGGCTGTAGGGAACGGGAAGTATTTCACTGTCCAGACCGATGTCCTGCACCTACACACACACACACACACACACACACACACACACACACACACACACACACACACACACACACACACACACACACACACACACACACACACACACACACACACACACACACACACACACACACAGAATAAACAAAGTTAACATTTAAGATTACTGTATGTACTGGTGTCAACCATGATGCTTCACAGTGCCCTCTACAGTAGAGTGCATTCCATAACAATGTCTGCTCGCAGTGAGAGCCTGGATCAGTCTGAATCACCAGGATGGTCTCTGACTCATCAGATCACACAGTGAGCGAGATTTGGGAAACAGAACATCTTAGCAATGTCGTGGTTTCTAACCTCAAACCTTTTTTTCCATCGCCCTAAACGAGAGGGTTTCACAGACATTGTCGCTTGTAATTGTTACTCAATTACATGCCAGTATGACACCCATTGCACTCTGAACCGTCCCTGGAAGGAGGGATCCCCCACTCTGAGTTCCTTCTCCAGATTTCTTCCTTGTTAATTAAGGGAGTCGTTCCTTGCCTTTAGGAGGGCTAGGGTGCGCGGGGGGGTCATAATCACATGGCCCATAATCATATGACCTGTAAAGCCCTTTGAGACTGTAACTGGGCTATACAAATACAATTGACTTGACATCAACAGGTAATGAGTCAACTCTGGAAAGTGGAAATGTCTGAAGATGAAGCAGCACTATTTCTTTGATGTGCCTACCAGGTTGAGCGTGTTCCATCCTACCGCCCCAGCGGGTCGTATCCCTCTGGGCCCGTGTTCGAACACGGCTCCGTCCGCCCGCTGAGTGGACCACAGCCAGCCCCCATAGCGCCCACTGGACTCCAGGAGAACCACCTGCACAGAGCCAGAGAGAGCAGAGGGTGGTGTAGTCTGCAAAAAAATGGGGCAGCAGTAGCTCAGGAGGTAAGAGCGTGTCTGCCAACAGGAAGGTTGCTGGTTCGATCCCCGGGCTCCACCTAGCTAAGTGTCGAGGTGTCTATGAGCAAGACGCCTGCTCCTGACGTGTTGGTTGTTACCTTGCATGGTTGACACCGCCATTGGTCTATATGAATGGGTGAATGTCAGGGAACTGTAAAGCGATTTGGATAAAATCGCTATATAAATGCAATCCATTTACGTGCATTCATTATTCGGCTGCCGACAAGAAAATAAGTCTCCATTTAAATCAAATGCGCATTAAAATCAGACCTTCCCTGACTATCTCCATTGTGGAGAACGGATTATATTTGAACGAGGCCGGTTTTGCAGCGAAATTGTCATGCATCTTTGAGGCGATTCCATGTTTAGGAGGAGCACTGTGGTGCATCCTCACCCTCACCCTAACCTCATTTGTAAGCCCTGTTCACATTAGCTTTACGATAAACTAGTATCCTGCAACTATAATATAATGTAGTAATAGTAATGTAAATTCCTAAATATTGTGTCTTAAGATCATTGTCAACTAAGCCTAGAAGAGTTATAAATGGTCCATTGTCCTGCACTAGTTAGTAAATCAACCAGTAACTAGAGTTACGAATAACTTGTTAGATGCAGATAATTACTACTATGAGTACGGATTAAAGCATACAAAGGTCAATCAAAGGACATGAAAGTGTGTGAGATGCCGGAGAATGCCTGTTACCTTGGTAACCTGGAGACTCTTGGAAAGGTAGTAAGCTGCCGCCAAGCCACCAATGCCCCCTCCTACCACGGCCACAGTCTTCATCTACTCTCTCTACACACACACACACACACACACACACACACACACACATACAGAATAAACAAAGTTAACATTTAAGATTACTGTATGTACTGGTGTATCCTTTAAGACAGTAATATCCTTAAATTGTATTTCTTAATATGCCTGGAGTAATAATCTAACAAGACATCAGAAGGACCTACAGCAACTGTACATTGGGTGAGGCTGTGCACCCATCTGATTGTGTGGGTGGGGGGGGTCTCTGTTGTGAGTGCAGAAAGATGATATTGGAACAGAGAAATGGGCCCCACAGCAGTAAAGGCTCCTGGATGTCATGGGTCCTGTTCTTATGTGCTCATGTTGGACATTTTGTGTGAACCCTCAGAATCAGACATGTTGAGGGGCACCATTACAATGCTCTGGAAGCTGCCAAAAATAAACTTAAACTCTCTCTCTCTCTCTCTCACACACACACACACACACACACACACACACACACACACACACACACACACACACACACACACACACACACACACACACACACACACAAACAGTTCATTAAGTGACCTCCCCAGTCTGAAAACGCTTCACGGGTGCCATGTGTCACGGTAGTTTGAACGTCGTTATTATTTTTATTACTATACTTCCATTGTGTTTTGGAAATGCCAGTACAGCTCTTAATAGCGGTTTGGTTAAACGACATTATACACTGAATTGGAGAAAACTACACACCTGGTCCCCTGAAGCAGGCTGTGAAGGAGTTGTGTGAGTGAGGCTATCTTCATCACAAACGCGCACAATGTTGAGCAACTCGCTGCAGGAATCGATCCTAAACCCGGTAACAGCCCAGGTTACGCCCCCTGGATAAGGGTTACGCCCCCCCCGGAGATAGGTTACGCCCATGTTTCGCTGCTTCTGCTGTCAATGTAATGCGTTCGAAAACTGAATGGGGAGCATACTGCGCCACCTACTGGACTGGAATGTGAACAGCCACCACCAACCCCATCCTCTACTACCAGTCACTGCCTTGCTGCAAAAAAAAAAAATGCAGCACACTTATTACAATCATAGACTGTCGATTATAATATAGATATATTGTGGTTGCAAAAAGGAATGGCACTTATAAAAACAGTGAGCAAGTCAGTGAGCATAAACCTAAGTAGGATTTTGTGAGGTGTAGGTAGCAACTAAGAATCTAAAAGAAAATAGTGGTATTTCACAACTATTCTGGATATGTTCTCTGAAAATATAAATAGGGCAATATAACAATTACAGAATATGACGAGGGCAAAACTATCAACAAAAAATATGGGGATTTAGCACATAAAACGTGTGAATTGCGTGGCGCATATCCACTCCGCCACAGGGGCGGGGGGGGGGGTGGGGCGACATACTACACGTGCTTAGAGAGACCATCCACCCGGGAACCTGATGCTCCGCGCGGTGCATGCTGGGCACACGCGGACCACGTGTACAGTCTGCGCATGCGCCCCCGTAAGCACCTCGTCGCAGTAGAAGTAGAGCAGCCGCAGCAGCACATTCCCGAACTCGAGAGCAGCTTCCTGAGCAAATCAATATGAGACCAGGTAAAGTGAAGCTTTATTTTTGTGTACTTTTTTTAACCCATTCTACTAGGTTACAGAATTAGATACATTCTCAAAAGACGTTAAACGATATACATTTCTATACTTGTTAACCTTGTTTTCACAGCGGCAACAGCAGGCCTGACATGCAGCGGAAGTACAAATATCTGTTTTAATATTTTTAAAGCAAGGACATCGGAGCTTATATGTTGATAACGATGAAAGTGTATCGTGGGTTTTTACAAGTTCCATTTGTTTCAATTGATGGCTATTCTTAACCGTGTTAATGCCGACTTCTCAGCGCAACCCTCGTGGTGGAAAGACACGTGTTAAGCTAAGCATGCTAGGACAATGTTTTTGTGTGCGATGGTCTGAAACTTTTTTAAAGCATCGGTTAATTCATAAACACTAGAATCAGACGATAGGCGACACTGCTATGACCGACTATGCGGTTAGTTTACCAAATCTGAATCGCCTCGGATTGGTTAAAGCCCAGCAGTATTCTGTGTCGTACATACGTACTTCAGGTGGCATTTTAGGGAGCTGAATCCCAAGTTTCCACTTCACGAGTGGACCTCAACGTATTCATTCTAAACTGTTTTAAGCTTAATTGACCCATTTTGGACAGACGTATCATTTAGCAAAACGTTTTTGCAGGACATCTTAAAGAAACGAGCAAATGTGTCAATATCGTGGGAATAGTTTAGTTTAAAATGCGGTTCCTTGATTGTCTGCCTGTGTGCTCGTCCACAGGATTCACCCCTCGTGGTGATCGAGGCCGAGGAGGATTCCGCGGAGGCTTCGGGGGGGACCGCGGAGGCTTCGGGGGGGACCGCGGAGGCTTCGGGGGGGGCAGAGGAGGCTTCGGAGACCGTGGACGAGGTGGCTTCAGAGGAGGAAGAGGTAAGCATCTTGTCACTTGTCCTTCAACCACTACGGTTTTCAATAGTCTGCCTGCCACTTTGTGTGTGTGAGTGAGAGACATCCACCAACAATCTAATCAACAAAAAGTACATCTCTCCATTCCCCCTTTGTCAAATATTCTTGGACGAAGTGTCTGCTAAATTCCCCAAATGTAAGATTTGTTTCTGGTTCAGATATTTATGAAAGGCAATATGGCAAATGTCTGCCCTTTAAATAAATACCCTACCCACCCTAGACCCATTTGAACCATTAACAGACAACCAGTCTGTTACTGGTATTCATATCCTAAATTCAGATAACCGGTGTTTGTTCAGACAATTATTATTATTTTTTTTTTCAATGATCCACAAACAAATATTGTTATGGTATTGTAGGTTCTAATCATTGTTTCAACCCTAGTATTTGAAGCAGTACAGCAAACGTGGACAAAGACTACACTGTCGTTTTGATATTTTCCCAAATGTCATACTTAACAAAGGACGTGACATGTTTTGCTGACCCACTGACATCTTGATTGACTTTTTCCATAGGTGGAAGCTTTAGGTCGCCAGAGGGAGGTGGATTCAGAGGGAGGGGTGGTGGCAGAGGCACCCCTAGAGGCAGAGGTGGGAGAGGAGGCTTTGGTGCAGGAAGGAAAGTTGTGGTGGAGCCCCACAGACATGAAGGTGAGAACTTTTTTAGGGCTTTTCCCCCGCAAGATCAGCAGTCTGGATGGCACCATGTCAGCCTCTATTGTATTGTCAACTAAGTTAGAATTGCTAAAACCCATTGACTAAATGCAGCCTCTGTTCATCAGCTGGACTGTCTTGAGTGGAAACAGACATAGCACAAGGAAATTCAGTACATTGTTGACAATGCTGGCTCCCACCAAGCAGAAACTATGCTTTGCACAACCTCAAATGATGTGAATCCCTGGAAAGGTCAAGCAGTCCAAATGCTCATTCATTCACAAGCTTAGACATTTGCCCCCCATCAACACATTAGTATCTCGAGGGATGAATTATGAATGGTGTGCTTAAACCAATGTTTTGTCCCCACCAGGAGTGTTCATCTGCAGAGGCAAAGAAGATGCTCTGGTGACCAAGAACATGGCAGTGGGAGAATCTGTTTACGGAGAAAAGAGGATAAGTGTTGAGGTAAATAACTATTTAAACAGACTTGTCAAAATGACCCACTACTGGGACAACTTGGTTGGGATCACTCGGTTATCAAAAGACCCCCATGGGTGCCTCTGTTGAACATTGACTAACTATTATTTGCAGATTAAAAAATATTGTTTGATCTGGAATGTTGAAAATACATTGGTCTCAGGAAGGGGAGACCAAGATTGAATATCGTGCCTGGAATCCGTTCCGATCCAAACTGGCGGCAGCCATCTTGGGAGGCGTGGACCAGATTCACATCAAGCCGGGGGCAAAGGTCATGTACCTGGGAGCCGCCTCTGGGACGACAGTGTCTCATGTTTCTGATATTGTTGGACCGGTAAGAATCTTGCGTTTATTTTATTTCTAAACAAATGTAGACAATACATTTGTTGATTATACTATGATAATACATCGACCACGCAAAGGTCTCTGCTGAAAGTAAATGAAGATTAACCAAGATGTCCCGAGAAGCAGCTGTTCATGTATGTTGGGTGTATGGAACTTGTATTAGTAATGCTCCTATCAATGTACATGACTTGTTGTTGTAAACAGGAAGGGCTGGTTTATGCAGTGGAGTTTTCCCATCGGTCAGGCCGTGACCTCCTAAACGTGGCTAAGAAAAGGACCAACATTATCCCTATCATAGAGGATGCCCGTCACCCACACAAATACCGCATGCTTGTTGGTAAGTAACTAACCACCAGCTTCAGTCCATCCAAAGATATGTGTACTCTGTATCTGTGCAACTGTCGTTTGGTTCCCGACATGTGCTTGTGCATCATCAGAGTATCCCTAATGGACTGTTTATCTTGTTTTCTTAGGTATGGTCGATGTCATTTTTGCTGACGTTGCCCAGCCTGACCAGACGAGGATTGTTGCTCTCAATGCCCACAACTTCCTCAAGAATGGAGGACACTTTGTCATCTCCATCAAGGTACGATTAGAATCCGCCACTTTAAAACCGTTTTGAATGTTGGCCGTTGCCATTTTTTCTGTAATTTTGTGGCGTAGTTTGCTTCAACGTGAATTTAAACTCCCTTGGAAATTGGGGAGTGTTATTCAAAGTGACAAGTGTTTTTAAATGGTGTGGGGTATGGTCACAAGTTTCTCCCCCCAAAAATGCATGGCTGGAAAATGTATTGAATAAAACTGAACCCTGCGCCTTTTTCCCTTCAGGCAAACTGCATTGACTCCACAGCGGCCCCAGAAGCAGTGTTTGCCTCGGAGGTGAAAAAGATGGGAGCTGAGAACATGAAGCCACAGGAGCAGCTCACACTGGAGCCGTACGAGAGAGACCATGCTGTCGTTGTCGGCATTTACAGGTAAAAAGAAAACTGAGTACCGTGATGATGATTGAATCTGATGCATGCAAATATGTATTTTATTAAACAAGTCTCTGTTCCTTGTTGGCTTATCACAGTAATTATTTACTGATTCTGGGCCTGAACAGCACAGCCATTTGTCTGATTACTTGGACTTTATTTTTGTGCTGTATTGTAGCTGAAGGTTTTTTGTTTTTTTACTCTGTTGAAGTGACTGAAGTTCAGTGATTTTAATGAAAAGAAATGTGACATGATTTTTAATGCTATAGAATGAAAAGCGTTATGCTATAGTCCATTTTTCAAGGGCACTACGTGAATTTTTGTTTCTCGCCCCATAGACCACCTTCCAAACAGAAGAAATGAGCCTTGGACAGCATTGCCAAATGCTAAACAGACTTTGAAACACCCTCTACATCCGGTTTTTTTCTCCACGCATCAGAATGGCAGAATACATGCTGTTCCACTTTCCTCATGTTGTCCATGCAATGTCGCGTGTTCGACAAGCAGCAAATCGAATGTTTCCAAGCAGCTGACATCAAACTCTGGAAAATGTTTTTCCTACTGCTCACTGTTGCATTGGATTTTACAAGCTGTTCAGTGAGGATTTCAGGACAGGATAAAGTTGTGCGTACTGTGGCCTGTTTATTTTGTTGCCCATTTTCTTTTTTGTGATTAATTGTATTGTTTGATACTGTGCCACTCATTTATCGCTATTATCAAGGAATTCTTGCGGGTCATGGAAGCCATGACTAAGTTGCAGTAATGTTGCTCATTTGGTTTCTGGCATATAGATTTTAGCTTGTAAACCTTTTGAGTCAATGTTCAGTCTTATTGAGAACGGAACAGACATTTCTGTAATTTTGTAACCTGATATAGTTTTAGTTGATGGGAAAAAGTCTGAAGTTAAACTTAATGTGAACTTAAACTAAATATTAAGGAATCAGACATGTGTTTTTGTTTTTTTAATAAAATGCTTATGTCAAAATGTGTGTTTGTCTGACATTTTGCTATTAAACTTTAACAAGGGGCAATATTATAAAATGCAGGGAGCAGTTGGGCAGGTCAGTCAAACTATCTGAAATGACAGGGTGATTGGTGTCTTTATTTTCATAATGGCATTAGTGGGCATTTGCCAAAAATGACTAGGCCTGCAAGCCGATGTGCTTGCAGTACTTGGTGGCAGGATGCCGCAGGCATCAGTTCCCCTTATGAGTTTCCACCTGTTGAAATCCCTTTCAGTCATGTACCTCAGACATCTGATATGTGAGACCATGCAGATATTGGAGGATGTTTACTTGCGGCAGGCTGGTGTCACGAGGCCATCACTATGGTGCAACAGAATGGGACTCCCGAAAGGAGAATCGGACTGTGGATGTCCTGGCCAACAGGTCAAGATGGAGCACTTCCACTTTGGGAAGTACTCCACCATGACCTGTTGGCTAGGAAGTCCAGGGTCTGATTCTATTGACCAGGAGGCGTGGAAGGGATCCAATTAAGAGTAGACTATTGTTCATCTGGGACAGGACTAGCTTCTCAAAGCAGATTATTACGATTGGTGCGAGTACAAGAACATACTCCTGCAGCAAATCGTGACATAAATATAACATTCATATATATATGCAGATGATGTGCTAGGTCCTTAGGTCATACACCTCCATCTATAACTTTTTTTTTACCCAACATATATAAAGAACGTCCTACACTTTCTCTCTCCCTTTGGTTTGATGAAAACTCACTATAG
Organism: Coryphaenoides rupestris; assembly: GCA_002895965.2. Lineage (NCBI taxonomy): Eukaryota > Metazoa > Chordata > Actinopteri > Gadiformes > Macrouridae > Coryphaenoides > Coryphaenoides rupestris. The sequence continues at coordinate 87,476 of PIJE02000286.1, read as the reverse complement.
ACTGTCCAAAGTACATAATGTATATCAATGACTGCATTATATGATGTCCTGTGATTGGTTGATAACCAATAATCTGATAGTTTAGATTGTAATGAGACTTGTGATAAAAAACCAACACAAAATGCCAATTAAATTCACATTCACGTGAACGGACACATGATTGGTAATCGCATTGGCAGTTCAAGCTTTATTTTCCCAGAATAGCAAGACTCGCTGAGCACCCATCTCTTGTTGACCAGACCCACAGCCCCTAGTAGCGTTAAGCCACCAGAGTACCAAGACTCTGGAGAGGCTCCCGACTGGAGAAAACACCCATGGGTGCCCGCCGAGCTGCTCCATCAGTCGCCTAACGACACGGATAGACGTGGATAAACGCCAGTTTAGGAATATAAAATCCCCAGACACGCCCGCGTAAACAGAAAAGACACATTCGTCTCTCATTTAACACATTGTCGGTGAGTCGAGTACCGTGTTGAGTTGACACCTGCCCGACCGCACGCCTCCGTCACAGCCTGACATCGATTTGTTTGGGCGGCCATTTTGTGGGGGAATCGTTAGGGGGGAGCGCGCGGGCCCGTGCTTGTGTGGCGGGAGCGCGCATATCGTGCAGCCCCTCTCTGCTGTTCTGTAGCGGAGATGAGCTGAACCGGGGGTGCTGTGCTCTAACCGAGAGACGTCCGTGTCTTTGACCGTGCCGCTGTAATTCTGTGCTAAGACTCGGATGGTGCGTGTGTCGTCCAGCGGGCCTCTCTACACGCCGTCGGCCGCCCGTCAGGCTGCAGTGGACGGACGTCTCCGCCAAATGCGAATGCCAGCGTTTTTAGTCCGCTAGCGTGCTAGCTTGCAGCTAGCTAGAGTGTTAGCCTCTCGCCCTTTAAATTTATACGAACTATACTGGTGAGCCTGTCAACGTTGCTAGCGTCCGTCCTAGATGTCACGTACTGCTCTGTCTACGCGCAAGATAAACACTTGTTAAAGAAAGCGCCGAATACAAGACGCAGAAGAGCTCGCTGCTGGATGTTCGTGATTATGGTAGCGGGCTGTCATCCCGCCCTACACCGCGGCTAGGCTGCACTGCGCCGGGGATCAGCCCCCCTTTTCCCCACCCGCTGTAATACGCCGCTACTGTATGAGTAAAAACATCTTGGACGACCCGGACAGATGTGATTTGACAGCGATCTCTACTCTAACGACCCCGCAATTCTGTTGGGAATTTCTGCTTCAGAGGAGGGACGACAGACCCTCGGAAGGGGTTAGGTTCGTGAGGAAGGAGGGAGTGAGAGAGAGGGGTTCCGAACATGGCCGCTTCAGGGAACTCGGTTCGACACACCGCCTGAGGTAAAGCAAATTAGCCGGGTTGGCATGCTCTATATTGTTATCCCTGTGTTGTCCGTGTGTAATTTGTGTTAATGTGTGTGCAGCGATTCGTGTGACATGGTCCAAATGTTCGCTAGCTTCACTGACCATTTTCTTGTCTCGGTGTCAGTGTTAAAAGTCGCCGCTGGCCCCCAATCTTAGGCCAGGACTGATCGGTCAGCCATACTTTGTAAATTGGGGCCGGTGGATGTAGATTCCCTCCCCGGTAAATGAATGGATGTATGGAGGCGTGCATGGATGCAAGCTTGGTGTTGAGCGTATCATCAGCCCCTCTAATGGTGGTGGTGGTGGTGGTGGTTGTTGAGGCATTATGACAAAATAAAAAAAAAAGGTCCCTTCAGCAGCCTTCTGCTTTTTATCCTTCAATTCTTCCTACCTGATGTTCTGATACAGTGCAGTATCTGAGGGAGCCTGTTTGTTGGAGCTGGCCGTCTAGCAAGCCAACCCACTATTGTGGTCACAAGTCATGATTAAAGCGATCAATGTGAGTATCTAGGCAGGTTTCACCACCAGCATCGCGACATGCCCCGCACACGACCCTCAAACAGCATAGAAAATCGTACCGGTGGAGCAATGCATAGGCAGATGGATAAATGGATAGACGGACAATGCACACATTGTTGAATTAAAATCGATCGTATGCCAACTTGGTCAATAACACGTTTCAGTCAGTTGCTTAGCAGCCGTACCCAATCAATGCCTTCCTTCCCGTGAAGTTGCAGTATTTTGACCGCCAGTTATGCCAGTGGAGCTACCGCATAAACCCCAGCCCTCCCAAGACTCGGGGAACAGGGACACTGCTACCAGGGGATTGGGTGGTGGCAACTCAAGGATGATACTGCTGTTTCACAGCTGGAGGCAATGTGACTTTTCACCCCATCTTCTTTTTTCTGTTGCATCTCATCTCAGCATGAGCATGCATATTATTTCTGTAATAATAATAGAAGAAGAAAAAAACAACAGGCCGCACTTCTATTGTAACTGTCTGTGAACGTCGGTCCGGTTATCTTTGATCATGTGTAATCCAATCAGACCGTGTAGTTGGATTTCATTCATTCGTTCATTCATTCAGATTATTGGGTGAAGAATATCTTTTTGGTTGTACAAATCATCAGTTGGATGCATATGAATGGAGCACTGTATCCGGTTTTTCTGTTACATGGGAACACTAGAATCGGTGACTGTTGAATAGGTTATAGCTGCATAGCCACAAGAGGTGTGTGTGTGTGTGTGTGTGTGTGTGTGTGTGTGTGTGTGTGTGTGTGTGTGTGTGTGTGTGTGTGTGTGTGTGTGTGTGTGTGTGTGTGTGTGTGTGTGTGTGTGTGTGTGTGTGTGGAGAGATCTCTATTCTGCAAAAGCCACAATCTCTTGTAACAGCATTAATGCTGCACAAGTTTTGGTGCATGCATTAAAAATTGTTCCCAGGAACTGGCAAAGCTTCTAGGGGAGGAGTTTGTGAGGACTGCTTCCACTTCCGCTACAGGCCTTCCATCACACTGAATTCGCAAATGCCGAAGCGTAGGGATTACGTTTTTTCTCATTATGTCAACTATTGCAGTGACGACAGCAGACGCATTTCTGCGTTCTCAAATGTGCCTAAATAATTCAACAGAAAACTGACCCATCTTCGTCTGCGTTCATTCCCGCTTGACGCTGAAGAAACAAAATAAGCGATTCATTCATCAATCCATCCATCCATCCATCCATCCACTGGAATTATGGAATTTTTGCTGTTGAAAAGGGGAGCACAGTCTGTAGTCACCACTTCACAGTCGTCAGTCTTCTCAAACCTAATTTTTCATCAGATTCGTCTGGTAGTTGATTCTGGTTCTCGGGCAAGCAAATGTCCAACAAGATAAACGCTTAACTTGTATTTGATCCGGGATCACCAAAGAATACCCAGCATTGTGTTGTAGTCCGGCTGTGTACCATGTGGCCACATATTCTCCAGGTGTATTGTCCAGGTGTAGATGTCTAAACTAACAGAAGATGGCAGCTCGATTAGCGCAGCTGATCTATAACCAAGTGTATGTCTTTGGGCAACTTTTGAAGTAATTAAAAAAAAAATAACCTAATTTTCCCAATGATTTCTATAGCTTCTCTGCCCTGTGTCCATCTGCTTGTGCAGCACATGGGACTTTTTTGCAGTTACTCTAATTTTGATTGTGTGATTTGGTTGTTCTCGGCCTCCGTGTGTGTGTGTGTTAATGCAGAAACTGGAGAGGTTCAAGGAGGCTACTATTGACAACCCGGATGTGACGGCACAAACATTGTGATAAAGGCCTATTGTTCAGCCCAGGAGCATCCGACAACACACTCGGTACTCTCCAAAAGGAATTTAGTGACAATGTGGTTTGTAAAGGTTGGTGTTGTAGGGCTACGTGAATAATCGTTAAAATAAATGGTTTGATTACAGACAAGGACTAAACAATGACATTTGTTTCTCTCTCAATGGTTCTGTCCATAGTGACGTTGATTCAGATTTTTTGTTGCTTTCCAGACCTAAATCACTGGACACAGAAAAAAAGTCTGACTATTGTTTGCGTTGCCCTCTGACACTATTGAGGTGTCCATGGATTTCCTAAACAGCAGTAGCTTGTGTCAAACTGTCCAGAAAGTAACTCTACTCTACTTGCTGCATATCGGCATCATGCCTTCATAGAAAAACATAGAGCATAATTATAATGATTTAAAATGACTGTTATAGTTTCTTGTAGTAATGGATGCCATCAATTCAAAAAGCTAAATCTTTCCATTATCTTTTCCAAGACTGAAATCAACACCTATCTCGTCATGCTATGCTGCACTTTCGGCCTGTGTTGTAACCTTAATTTAGCTTGGAACTGCAACTGCAGTCTAAAATCAAGTTGCTTAAATGGTGCCTAGTTGCCTATAGGCCTACCAGTTTACGGCATTTACATGGCCGCTAACATGAGTATTGGTCCCCCATTGTTGTATGATTTTCCCGTCAAAGCACTTTAAAATGTATATTTATAGGCAGACTTCAACTTTGATATGATTTAAGGTGTCAAAGTGACAAAGCACATCGGATGATGATTGAGCTATCAAAGCAACCTACTCGCATATGGCTCAAGTATAAATCAAATCGCTTTATCAACCTAAGGTCCTTACATGAGTTGGTATTTTGCTATCTACAGTATAATGCTCATCTCACTAACCGTCTATATAGCCAAAGTTGTATAAGCAACCAGACTGAACAGGACCGATTTGATTATTAGCTGGAGAGTGGAGACTAAAGAAATATGACACTTGACACAATTGGCCAAAACTAAGTTTCTACATCTCCACAGAGATGGCTCGTATCCTCGACCACACCAGACGATGTCCTATACTGAAGACTGAAGACACGTGTTGTAAACTGCTATTCTAATGGTGCATCGCTTGTGAAGCACTTTTGAACTATTGTTAGGCCTACTTAAGGACAATTAAATACACTTGGAACTACAACTGCTACCACCACACACTTTGTTGAATAGGTGAATCACATGACAGGAAATAAGTTAACAAGGTGAAAAAGTAATTTTGTGGCGTCTTTAAATAACTCAAGAATCTCTCACATGCCCCTTTCCCTGTGAAAAGTCTGATCTATCAGGCTTGGTAACAATGAGACCCTGCACGGTAGGAGTTTAATAATTCAGGCTTAAATCAATGCACCAGACGATATTATACTGATGGATTGTTTCAAACAGCTTGTGTTTCAAACATGCGTCTCTGACGATGAAGCCTGATCCAACAATAATTTTTTCATTATTAACCTATATTGGATTTTGTTTTGTCATGTGTTCTTCTCTCATTCCTCCAGGGGTGCTGCTCAATACAGCAACCTTTTTAATTGGTGATGGTGATAGACAATATTGTCTGATTTGTCTTGAATCGGTCATTCATAGGCAGGGCTCCAGCCTCTTTATTTTTGTTATGAGTATTTTTTTTTAAGTGCCCACCCCAAAATCTCTTTTTTTTGTGAGTTTTAATACACATGGCTAATTTCTTCTTTCACCTGTCCATACCTCTGCGAGGTATTGGTGTGCATGTCGCCATAGGCCAAGTGTGACTACTAACACACTGATGGGGTCTCTCACCTGCACCACCTGACTTTGTGTCTTAGCATAGGGACTTGATGTGGCAAACTATACAATTTAACCTCAACATACGGACATTAACAGGGCGTATATTCATTTTCTCCCATTCCAAGTTGTGCATACAGGAGAGCTCACTCACCCCCCCCCCCTTTTTAACTTGACACAACTCTTCCTGATTAACCAGCTTTTTAAACTTGTCTAGTTAATAAAGAAGAGCAATGGTGCATTGATTTTAGAACTAGGGTGGTCATGGGACTCATGATATAGATTGGTCAATGTAATTTAAATTATAAAAATAATAAAAAAAAATGTACAGCTGGATGGTGAAAAATATATGGTTCCATGGTGTGACAAATCTGCCACCTAGAGTAAAACTTAATATAATATTTAGGCCCATTGCTTATTAACTTTTTGTACTCCGTTGACACAGAAGTGTTGCACTTTCATTTACATGTTTAGTTCTCAAATCGTATCCCCCATTACGTTGAAGCACTGCATTTAAATTGTTGATGATTCTGCCAATCCGGGCGCATAATGCTATAAACTTACTCTGGGGGGGGATGCTGAGTATTATCGGCTAGCATCCGGTGACCTAATGCAGATATAACCAAGTCAAATGTTAAAGGAGCTGTAAGCGACGTCTGCTAACTTCCTGTCCGTTTTTGTAGTTAGAACTTCCCTCCCCACATCGCCGCATGAATGCAGGTGTTGCATGACCCCGTCACAATTTCCTTTTTTTTCTTTTGCCAAGCTGTTCGCCAAAATAAAACTGTGTGAGCCGTTCCTCCACAAAGAGATTGGATTGATTGGATAAAGTAGGAACGGGATACCAGAAGAAGAGAAAACATCAGTTTACTGCAGAGCGCAGGGACTGCTCTGCAGGAGAACCACGTTACTGACCAAACACTGTCAGTGATGGCTGTCGGAACATGAAGCTATTTAACACTTGTTAACAAATATCGCTTACATCGCCTTTTATGTCACACTGGTTGTCCACGACCACGATAGGACAGGATTTTCTTTTTGCTCAGAACGGAAACATGCAATATGCAACAAAGTACATCTTTAGCCAATGTTCATTTATCTACTAGCCGACTTGTCTAATATGGACGGCTTATAGTTGACGAAGGAAATTGTATTGTCCTTCAGTAGTTTGTACTTGTAGTTTTGTACTTTCCATCAGTTCAATTAGTGGTGTATGAATATTGGCCAAAAGGTGCAATATTTGTAGCTGGAGTAAGTGATGTTACAGAAGCCGGTAGCAAGCTTTTATATTTTTGTGAGCTCTGCAGCAAACATTAGTGATCGGCAGTAGTGTGTTTATGCTTTGCACAGTGAGTGTAATTGTCTTGTCTTGAAGTCACAAATCGATTTGTTGGCATTTTTCCCTACAAATAGCCCTATGTTATGTATTTTGCCAGAAGTTTTGGAGCAGGATATATCATGAAATAGTCAAAAACCTTTCCTGTTATGCAGTCATGCATTGTTACTGAGAGGCAGTATCAAATAGGTTTGTTACCCACAGTTCAGCTGGCCCAGGTAGGCGGAGTTCCCCATGCGGTCAACAAGTTTTACAATAATTACGGCCTGCTTGCACTGTCCCTACATCAAAACTGAGCTGCCTAGTGCTTATCTTAATCCAGACCTTTGAATCGGCCCACTCCACCAAGTTGACTGATTCTGGCCTGGCATTGCATTTGGACTGCTGGATAATCCTTTAGAACTTGATATGACCCCCTTGATTTACACATTTATTGAACATGGACACCATGTCTTGGATATCGAAGTTTGTTTTTACATCGCGCCACTCTTAAAACCCTGGCAAAACCAGTATGTTGGCATGGCTACGCATTGTTGGTCTCTGGTGCTTGTTTAGGGAAATTCGAATTCCCCTCCCCCACAAGGCAAGTCAGACTAAAGATGGAAACTGAGTGTAACTACTTGATAATTCTGTCTGATTTAAGGCTAGCTTAGCGCTGCTGTGGTGGTGCATTAGGCCTATATTAACAAATCACACTTCTCAATAGCAGCTTATGCAGTTTGAACATTGAAATTTTAAGTTGGAAAGATTGAACGGGTCAAAAACTGTAAAGAACATGAGATTTGGACCGTCTATTTGATCAACTTTTTGGCTAGGTTCTTGCATCCCTACACAAAGCATACAGGCTTGTACTTTATCATGTGACCTGTTTGACACTTTCACAATGTAAACAGTAGGTATGTAACATGTGCAGTGCTCGGCGTATCTTTATATTAGTCGTGTGCTTTTTGCTTACCGCTAGGTCTATATGAGGAGAGGGCTTTTTGGCCTGGTGTTACAATGCAACAGTTGGCCACCTACCCAGTCTCGATGCAGACCTCAACTCTTCCTTGGAGCTTCCAGGTGGGGGTGGGTGGGGTGGGGGGAGGCAGGAGGCAGGCAGATATTGGTGTCTGTTTGGCGTCTGCCTATAATAGCGTGTGAATATTTGCATGGGCCAAGAGATTTCTTATAGGTGAATTATTCCAAGTTTAATACTATTGACTACCATTATGATTACTAGGGGGGTCGAATATGTGTGCCAAATGCTATTGTATTGCATGTTTTAGATTCTATAGTTTTGTTGGATCATTATTACATTATGGGCAGTTATTATGTTCCGGTCAATTATTAAATTTTGGACCTTTTACAGAGGTGCTGGGCAATATCCACGAAGCATTCCCTGTGGTCTTCACAAGTTCTGGAAGCATTGGGATATCCGTCCTGCCAAAATGTTATACAAGGTGGTGAGACACTGGCACCTGCTGTAAAGAAGCAAATGAGTAAATACACTGCACACACACACAAAAAAAACCCTCTCCTCCAAACCTGAGTGAGGCATGGACTCCCTAGAACCAATGCTTTTCAAAGGAACCAATTCCACCGGCCAGGAGAGCTCCATGACTGCGAGAAGGGTTCCAGCGCAAGGGTTTCCACAGGATGCTGAGGTGGCGTCTTCTTCATCTGCCTCCCAGTGAGCGTCCTCTTCAATGAGATTATTAATGTGACTGGGTTGCTTATCCAATAAAAAGCAGTGTTGTACCTGCAGTGATGATTAAGAATAAAACATCTGAAATAACTATGGAGAAAGGGCGCTTGACGATGTTGTTGATGACGATGCTGTTTGTGTACCAACCCTTACGATAATGGCAAACCTCTGATAAATATCCAATTAAATGGTTTATTATAGCTTGTGTGGCCATTGGCGTTAGCCAGTGATTGAAAGCGCACTCGGTTCTCATTTACACTGTACGAATACATTGATGGAATAGGACTGACATTGGAGAGGAAAATCTAACCCATTGCATGTTAATATTTTGCTTGCTCATTATGCTTATGTATTACATTTGAATGAAAAACCAATGTATTTGATCAAAATCAAGAAATGTAACGGTATTGTTCCAGTGTTGATGGATGCTTGACCTGCTCAGTTTAGGGTTACGAAGTTAACAATTTAAATGCCATGACATTGCATTTGAAGTGGCAGGAATATCTTACCCTATTAAATATTTTCTTTCAACAAGTTATTGTTTGTTTTCTAAATGTTCCTTCATATGTTATCAACACTGCATTTAGGTATGTGTATATAAGCACATGCAGCTTACATTAACTCCTGAACCCTGAAAGATGTCCTCTCTTGTATTGAGTGGTTTTGCTTGACACGGTCTGGTCTAATCATGAATTATTTGGTATTAGAATTACTTCACATCTAATGAAAATCACATTAGATGAATCTAATGTGATCTATGACCAAACAAAATGATAAAGGTGTGAAGCCATATTGACTGCATGTAAAGGGTCCTAAATGCTCTTTATTAATTAACTGGATTGTCATTAGTCATATACCTGTCAATTTCTAAGCCTATTTTGTGGATAGAAACTGTGGAAATTGAAGAGGCACACAATTGTTCTAAACCACCCTGGGATCACAACTGATAATTTAGATCAGACTAAATCATTTATTTTTTGTGAAGTGATTTTGTACATTGATGATCTTGACCAGACTGCAGAGATAAGTGGTTTAAGACACAGCAAGCACACAAGTCAGGACACAAGTGATGAAGAACAGGGACATCTTGAAGAAACTTATTATTGGCATTTAATAACTGGGGAGGAATATGTGAAATGGTCAGCAACAACCCTCACAAGGAGGTAGTTAGAATTTTGAACATATCTTTGCTGTGAAATGTTGCAAGATTAGGCTATGCTTATTTGTTTTCATCCAACTTTGAAACTTTGGATGGCTTATTGGCACGATAGACATAAGACAGCCTAACTAGGTTATTGAACAGTGGGCTTATTCAGATTTATTGCACATAGTCATTTTAAAGTTGACCAAAACATTTTGATCATCATGTGGCCAAGTAGATAATTTAACATTTGATCTAGCATGTTAAATTACCAGGACTAGGATTTCTATTACTTTGCAATGGCAATCTCAAATATTTCCGTTTCATTCCATTTGGCGGCGCTTATGGGGATAAGTGGTAATTGCAGGTGTGTTTTTGGACCTCACTTCCCAGAGATCCAAATAGTGTCATCTGTGTGATGTCAGTCAGTTCACAGTTGGTTTACTGGCAACGCTAGCAGAGACCGGAAAACGCTGCACCTACCCTCTCTGGCGGAGCTACCACTGTGCGCCAATGGGAATTTTCCCGGGAATGTCACTATGGGCACCCGGTTTGCAACATTCATAATATTGCAAATACAAGGGCTTACATCAGTGGACCATAGGCTCAATCACCATTGTGTTGCCCCATTTGACGATGGTGACTCAACAGACATTGAAGATTATTCCTTTAACTTAATGCAGTCATATCAGTAAGTGCACACGCTCAAATGCAGAGAATGACTATTGGTGTTTTATGATCAATGGATACACTATTATTACAATACATTACATTTAATATCGTAACATAATCTAGTGAACACCTACATAGCTTAAGTCACAAGCTAAATTGTGAAGTTATAGCTCAAAAGGACTTTTCATGCCCATAGGAGACCAACTTTGCTTCATCAAGCGACCACATTTTTGGCAGTGTAAGCATGGTTATAAGTTGGGGTCTAAAATATTTATTGAAAAATCAAGTTCTTATGATCCCACTATAACCTGGTGATAAATGCTACAAGGCCTTTGGTTCGAGAAATTCAAAGGGCTGTGTTCAGCGAGAAAGTTTTTCAAAGTCCAGGAATCGACTTTAGTGTGGTATGCTATTTAAAGGTCTATTCGTGTTACTTTTGATGTTGCACATGTGACATATGTAGACTGGAATTCTATTTACGCATTTTAATATTTATTTAGGAAAATACATACATACGTGTATCCTTGAAATGAAGAGGAGCTTCTAAAGTAATTTCAAAACGTCTTGCAAATGAATGAACTAAAATGTAAAAAAGACCTTGCCCTTTTTTGCTTTGCTTTGCCTGTTCCATTTTGACGTGTGTACTTTTTCTATTTTCTGACTAGAAAGGGCTACCGCTGTCCATATGTTTTTCTTTTTCTTTATATCGGTCTTCTCTAGCACCGCCAGGTGGTGATATATATAATTATATATATATAATATATATATATATATATATATATATATATAATTTCCCTCTGCTTATCCGAAGACACTCTTAAACACTCCCCTTTCCGTTAGTTTCCACCCCCACCCTTTCTATCCTTTCTGCCTCGCCATAAGCACCCTGCAGTGGCAGCATGGTAATTCTGCTCCCCTCTCTTTCCACTGCATCATGTTTACCTAGCAACAAGCATCACCCGCGGCCGGCCCTCCTATTGGTCATTTGAAAACGCGAGCGGGACCAATGTAAGCGCTGTTGCCATGGTACAGTGTGTAGTTGCCGGGTGGAATTTTGCTGCAAGGCACGTGAGTCCAGGAGTCTGTTCCCTCTCGCTGTTGTTGTAATCTCCGTTGTCTGGGCGCAAGCACCACTAAACTGGCACTTAGTCATGTACGATGTGGAAATGTGGAAAAATAAAAGATGATGTATGTATGTGTATATGTATATATATATATATATATATATATATAGCGCGTTTTATATAACGTGTTATCCCAAACGAATACGGTTTACTCCGAAGCAAAGAGAAAGCGGTAGCAAGGAGTGCAGAGCTGCCAAGTCGAATTGTAAGGGTTTAAAACATAGTGTTAAAATTCAACACGCTAACACGGCTATGTGCTATGTCACTCCACATTAATTTCAAAATGCGTCATCATCAAATAGCTACTGATGCCTACCTCCCTACCTACCTACCTACCTGATCCAGTTCAATCTAGTTTGAGTAATATGGAGACGATTGTTTATATATATAAAATCGTCATTATGTGTCGTAAGGGAAACGATCGATTGTGCGTAGAAGAATAGAAGAGCGACTGGTGCTCATTCAGGGACTTCCCCTGCCTTATGCTGCCCAGTCAGTAGGGAGAGACAGCAGCAATCACTTCCAGGTGCAACATGATACACACCTATGATGTCTTAAACATGCAATTACTATATGCTTTATGACAAAACACATTTGTATAGCCTAATCTAAATCTAGCTTTATTATATTTAAATCTAATCTAATGTTAATACCTTCACCAAATAGTAGTTTTCAATTATTATTATTATTATTATTTTATTTATTTTTAAATACACATTTATTGTCCTTATTTCATGCAGATTTGACTGATAATTGATGAAGTTCAGGTTATGTGGAAACATATCAATGGTATGACAAATATATATATATATTGATGACAACCAATGTATTTCTCTGAGATATAGTGATGAGCAGCAGTGAAGGGTTTAACTTTAGCTTTTCAGTATGCAAATATACAGTATATGCCTTTTTTTTACACTCCCCTCTACTAGCCACTGTGGTTTATTAACTTCTTTGCTAATAAATTACTAATACATTATTAGTGCACTATATTATAGCAGATGTGAAAATTTTAATTGATGCGATGGCACAGCAACACATCAATCAACAGCTATTGTTGGGAATGCTGGCAATAAGTAACAAAATGTTTCCCACCCATAGTCAAATTTAACCCAGAATAATGCATTTTAAATAATTGACTGCTGTAACAGCTTAACAACTATGCAATTATTAACCACACTGTGTGCATGCACCATCCAGTTCTGCTGAGGAATAATATCAGTGTAGCCCGGGGCCATGGCATGGTTACTTGCTAGCTTACATTGCATGTAAGCACATAAGTTACAGTGTACAGTAGTTAAATAGAGTCTATCTATCTATCCATCCGTCAAAGAGGAATTGTGCTTCTATAGGCATTACCAGATATATCATTCACCATGGTATCAGTCGCCATCGTTCATGGCAACATTTGAACTTGTTTGATGGTTAAAAAAAAAAAAAACCCAGAGTGAAATGTTAGGTTATTCTGCCAAGATCACCCGTTTTTCTAGTTCACTGCAGTCTTTTTTCCCCGAACTCAATCTGTTCTTTCCAATAATAAATGAATGACATCCAAAACGCCTTTCTCCCACTCCCCACCAGTGAATGGGTCACTTGATTGCCAAGTAGCGCTCCTTGCCTCTTGTGGGAGTGCCAACCTAGCTTTTCAGCTTTTGCTTGTGGATGCATCTCCCGACCTATGGACAAAATATAATGTACACATGGCTGTAACATGTTTTGATTGTATTTTGATTCTTTACTGAAATGTTAACATTAAATATAATGTCTTTTTTTTACAGGCAATGATTTCCAGCTTCATAGGAAGTACAATGTAAAAAGAAATATTTAGGCCAGTGCAACTCTCTATTGGCTACAGTCAACATACTGTCAATGAAAGTAGCCAACTGCAGCTTCAAGTTGCAATGGCTTCTCCCACCTGCTCCACCATGCTGCATGAACCTCAACAAGACAAACTCGCTGAGTGTGTTCTCTAGGTTCACCCCGGCAGGCAGTCATTATAATCAAAGACACCGACAGACTTCATCAAGTGTGTGTGTGTTGTTTTTTTTTCCAGATCCTGTAGGATTTCTAGAATCAGATCAGATGCCCGCTAAGGCACTGTGGAAGTTTGGCCTTTGATTGGCCTTTCTTAAATAATGCCTGTCGCCTTCATGGCTATTGTACGCATGTCACAATTAGCAGTGTTTCAATGATGAAAACACGGTTTGTGATTGGGAACTACAGTGAACATGTTTGTGTTCCCTTGAACAGTAATCTGACACAAAGCAAGGTCTTTGTTACAGTGTAGGTTTACAGGTTAGTATTCATTTCACATGCATGTCAGTGGATTGTGCAGTGGTGGCTGGCGGAATGTATAGCATTTATTTACATTCTAAATATTATAAGTAATATTTTTGTTCATCCCGCCCCCTCCCCCTCCTCTCTCCCATTCACTCACACACACACACCCACACACAGCGGCATGTTACTGACCTGCAAGTTAGCGCAGGTAGTGTGCTGTATACTCGATGCTGCACAACAATACACTGGGTCGCGTTGACAGCATTTTGTTATCCTGTGTTAACATTGAAGCATGTAAGTTAGCCCCATGTTTATGTAGCTAGATATTTTATTACTTCAGTGACTTTGATTTCTTACTCCCATTGAAGGAGGAGTAGCTGGGTACTTTAAACCTGAACACGGACCAGCTCAGTTGTATGTAGTCTATAACATGGTGTCTCCTGTGTTGATACCCTATTAAAAAACACGGCAGACTTTCACCTTATCGGCCCTGTCTTGTTGCCAGAGATCTGACAACGACGACTCCTCAAATAAGCAAGGTATAAAATCATGTTTTATGTGGCTGTGACAGGTGTGTTTTGATTGCTCACTGCTCAGTCTATGTTAAGTGCTGGTTATAATAGCAAGTGCAGTTTTTAACTTGCACTTGCATACTGGGCAGCAGTGTTTTATCCCTTGGGAGATTTGTTTGGTCAGATGCAACCATCCTTTTAAAATGTTCTTTATAATAGAGAGTAGGCCAAAGACACTGAATTACATTAGGTAAAACAATCAGAGCATATAATGAGTAGAACATGGATAAAATGCTCATTATCAGGAATGGTCAAAATCAGCTGTTCCATGTGGACATGGGACCAACTGCCTGTTTGAAATCACTGTTGTGATTTCAATGAGAGAAAAGAAGCGTGTCCACAAAGTCTCCAAGTACATTTGGGTGATTGTGGAAAGGCAATATGAACATGTTATATGGGTTGGCAATAGGCAAAAGTTGGGCATTTGAATGACGGTGTGTGTGGTGAACTGGCAGGGCTTTGATCCTGTGGTGACCACACCTAGCTAGCGTGTCTTGCTGAACTGTTTTAAAGAGATTACATCAGCTAATTAAAAATACGCATTACAATTTGAAAAATGAGCTCCCAGACTTGGTAGTCTACTACTAGTAAAATACCTCATACATTTTGAATGTAACTATTTTCATGGCTTTGTGCATTTCTGTTCAGTGTTGAAACATCCACTGTGGGTTTATGGGTTTGAGAGGAATGGCTCCATGTTCTAGATGTGCTGTTCTATGTGATGTGGTTCAAAATAAATATTTTAGACCATCATGGAATATTTTTAAATGTCTAAGATCAGTTTCTTGATTATGTTGTCGTGTTGTCATAACACAATTGCTATTATCTATACCAACAAGGATATACGGCGGGCAAAGCTAATTTGCCCATCCCTCATTTGCTTACAATGGGTTCAAAATGGCAATGGACCAACAGGCCTTATATCAATGCAACCTTTGGCCCAAATGCGTATGCACATGCATGTTGTGACAAATGTGTGTCTCTGAGAGTGCTTACTGTCTTGCTACAACATGGGGGGCTTGGGCTCCGGTCTCTATACATAATAATTACACACACACACACACACACACACACACACACACACACACACAAAGAGGGAAGGTACTGGCTTGCACTCATTCGAATTGTCACTTTGCTTTTCTATTTCTGTTCAATCAATTTCAACACAGCACCTTTGTACTAGCACACAATGTATGTGTCAATGACAATGTGCAATTGATTTACTTAGTATTCACAATAGTATCTGTACATGTAAAAGGTCCAATGCCCGAGGTTCTGATTGCTAATTATCAAGGAAGAATTTAGTGCAACATATATACTGGTTCTATGCTGTTCGTGGGGGAGATAGGGTTTCTTTAAATTTGAACGAACTTCCTACTGGTTAGTCCCCTCTGGTACACGCGTGTGGAGCTGTTCCCAGGCAGCCTTGTGCCTGATTTAGCTCGGAATGGTCGGATAGCAACAGTGGAATAACTTTTAGCGTCAGTGAGTCTTTGACTGGAAGTCACTCATCTCTTCTGCGGAATGCCACTCTATAGGCATGCGTTTATTACGGGAGCCCTGTCCGCTGTTCGATCCCCCTTGCCGTCTATTCCCTCCGTTTCTCTTTCACCTTGTATTAATACCAACCCCCATTCCCTTCTACCTGCTTTCTTCAAACTATCCGCGTCATGGTGAAACATACCCCACCGCCCCGCCCACAACCCCGTCCCGTGGCCAATGGCGGCGCGGCACAGAACTCGATCTGGCCAATCGCGTCCCAGCTTCCATGATGTTGGATAGCAACAGACTAGGATAGAGCGCACCGGGGAAGGAACTAAAGGAGGGAGTGAGAGGGGAGTAGAAAAAGGCTTCGTGTGTGTGCGCGCTTTAGCACAAGAAAAATAAAATTAATTTCAGAGACACCGGGAGCACCACGTCGGTGTGGCGTAGATAAACTGGTTATATATATCACAAATTAACGATGATAACAGTCTATAACTGGTTAATAGACAAGACAGCTTGCACAAAGTCTTCAGTTTGACTCTACCTATAAGGTTTGATTAGAAATATTAGAAATATTTGACATACACATTAAAGTGTATGGTTATTTAAAAGTAAAAAGGAAATACATAATCCATGTTGCAAAGGCTATATATATCAACCATGTTACTGTGGTTGTATGTCATACACACACACACACACACACACACACACCATTTGTTTATTTTATTTAGAATAATGTTTGGAGGTTTCCACAAGCCATCAGGGTTTACTGATGTATACAGGTATATTTACTGGTGTATACAGGTATAAATGTGGGCATTAGGACTCAAATTATGTTTCATGACTAGTTGATTGAAAGATCACTAATCCATAGTTTTTATTGTTAAAATAGCTATATATTATATTGTACATTATGTATTTCTGACGAGTGGATTTAGGTGTCAATTACATTTTATACTTTTATGTATACTTTAAAAATATATATTTTACATCCGTGTACGTCCGAATATATGAAAGTGTGTGATTCAGTATGTCAATTAGATGAGTTTAAATAAGAGTGTGACCTGTATGTACACATATAAAGTTCCAATATATATATCCTGCTGTTACTATAAATGGACAATCCAGGGAAGGCCTGCATGGACTTAAGTATTGTGGCCAGAGGGAAGTGGACCGACCCCCCCCCCTGACTGACATACATTCTGCAACAATTATGTTAAACAATATTCCTGGGTGCTCCAATTGGTATGACTGGGTGTGATATCCACGCTGCATTGTATCCTATATGGTTTGGAAAGAAATGTGCTTGAAGCTGCGTCAGACATTCTAGTCCTACCCCCCCCCCCCGTCAAGGAAATGGTACAGTCCGGATCGCAGGGCGGGGAGCGGGGCTCGGGACCGCCAGAGCCGCCGGATAACGGGGGAATACGCCACGGATATGGGCAAGGAATACCAACCGAGGTCGCCCTGCGATGGTTTTCGCCGCGGATGATTAACACATAAAAAACATAACGCCATAAAACAAGCACCGTGGAGCGACGAAACGACCAAAGGATTTGAGGAAAAGAAAGGTCTGTCAACAGGCTGAAAGGAGAACCGCCTAGCGCTCACGTTAACTTGGGGAAAGCTCAGAAGGCGTCTGACGGTCAGCTCAGGAACTTCCATTGGATTTGACATGTTGGAAACCGCGGTTTGTCTTTCAAACGCCAAGTTAGAGGTTTCAATCGGACAGGATTAATTTAAAGTGTGTGTTCGGCGACTTCTGGATGAAGATACGTATATTTTAACATAAAGACAAAGGCCACAAAAGAGTTCGAAAGTGGATTACCGTCGTTCACATGTTTGCCCCGCATTAAGATCATTTCACGGAGAATAGCCTGGATTTTTTTTGGGTCATTTTTCTTCGCCCTTTTCCCAAATACGTCAAAATCCGTTCAGTCGACATATATATTCGAACTGTGATTGTTCCCTCTGGCTTTTTCAAAACGTTTTTTTTGAAGTACTAACTGTACAGTCTCTGGACTTAAATTAGACTCTGAAGTGGTTTGTTCCCTGTTGTCTCTGCCATTTTCCATAGTCTAGCATGGGGTTATGTTATTCTCAGGCATTTCATTAGGATGGCCCCCTGTCTCCCCCCCCCTATTGGCTAGCACCGAGCTAACACAGCTGACGTCCCACACGCCACGGTAAAGCCAGCCAAAACACAAGCGATTTAACGAAAGTTTTGGTTGTACTGGGCTACAAACACTGTCAGTAATAGTAGTAGTGCTGTTGTTTCAGTCCAATAATACATAGCATCGCTCGTTCTAACCCAGGTCTGTCTGGTCCTAAGTCGTTTCGAAAGTGGCAGTAATTGGACCTATTTTTAGTGTTAGGGATGGGGTAAAGGCAGGCGGCTTGAAATTCTAACCCCCTCCACCTCCTCCTCTTCCACCCTTTCCACCACCCAGCTCAGCAGTCTTGACAGTATGCTTTACTAGCACTGTGCAGTGTTAGATTCGTGCATGACCTATGCCTTGAATGACCTATGCCTGCTGAAGCTGTTTAAAGGCTCTACTTTAACCAACCGAAAGTTACTATTTGCCACTTCAAGGCAACGTTTCAGTCAAGACTACTTACCCCTAAAGAACCAAAGCTATAATGGACTTTCAAAATATTAGATAGCTTAATGGCCTGCTTTAAAAACTGCAGGGCCATTTTTAACCATGTAGACCTAGTTAAGCTCTCCTTGGATTTGCTGAATTTCCATGCAAGCTAGGCTTATGGTACAGTAAAAACAGCGAGTAGAAGTCATTTGGCCTACATTGGACAACTAACACCCACCAGCGACTTGGAGATTTAGGAACTTCCAGCAAAAAAAAACAATGCATGAAATTATGGAACAAAAAAAAGCTAATTTAAAGAACCAAATATGTTATCACCCATAACTCCTCATGTCCACAGAGAAAAAAAATATATATGGAGGAAAAGAGATTTATATGTATAGTGTTATTCCACAAAACAGAGAGTTAAATCCTTTATATTTTTACACTGAAAGAGACGGACAAGCTGCCTGCACGCCAGTTGGTTGCCTTAGAAACCACAATAATAATAATATAATACAACAAGCCAGAGGGGACGGTGCCTTTTGATTGGTTGGTTGGTTTCCCACCAATTAGCGTTCAAATGATTTGATTGGATGTAAGTTGTCAAAGTGAACTCTGGGATTGAAAACAATAAGTGACTCTCCACACTCCTGCCCATCGCACAGCATTTTGATTGACAGTTTCCCTGCTGTGTCGACTTTACGCCAAATATTTCCATGGTGATCACGTCGTCAACAGTGGAGGAGAAGCCTACCCCCTCCAGTAGGATGGTCCAGTCAGAGCCCTGGATTACCTCTGCACTGCTTCGCAAGAACAACAAAAGTCAGTACGACCACACATACACAAGCTTTGACTCCACAGCAGCACACTGTGTTCTTTATGACAATTGTGGCAATACAGAGAGCAGGAGGCTAGCCTCGTAGTTTTCAAAATAATCTGACTAAATAACGGGAACTAATGCTTTCAATTCTCTCAATTCACTGCTTGTTAAAACTCGTTTGTTTGGGATTGTTCCAGACCTTATTATTGTATGACGGGCAACTATATTGACAAATATGCAGTAAGATGCTGATTCTGTTTCAGTTTAACGTTGTATTTGGATACAGTATTTTATGACCAAGGTATTTTATGAGCAAGGTAGCCATGGAGACAAGTCCACAAGTTATAGTGATCAAAAGGTAGAACTGCATCATGTCGCTTTTTCAATGCAGCCATCACTTGTGTTCCAAAGTTACAGTGCAGACTAGAAGGGAACTCTGGCCAGGAAGTAGGATGTGGACATTTCAAGGCACCTTTCAGATGACACTGAGCTTGCATTGCTCTGCCAACTACCTATCCTACTCCCCTCTCATTGGAAACAAAATGGTTGTGTGTGTGTGTGTGTGTGTGTGTGTGTGTGTGTGTGTGTGTGTGTGTGTGTGTGTGTGTGTGTGTGTGTGTGTGTGTGTGTGTGTGTGTGTGTGTGAGAGAAAATATGTTGGAGCTTGTGTGACAGTATGTTATAGTAGTGGTGTGGATATCTATGTAGAGTGTAACGAGGTCTTAGTTGGGCCTCCCTCTTCAGATGCAAATGATCTTTATCTTTGTGTAATTCTGTGTGCAGATGTAGGGCTGTGATTAATGGCAAATTAATCAGTCACATTGGACCAGCATGTTTGTCGTCAGGACAATTTGTTTATATGCAGATCTCTTGAGTGTCACCAAAGGTAATTCTTCATTCTTGTTTAACCTGTGGGAGGACAAGGCTCCTTTCACTAGGGATTCTCCCTGATTTGAAGATCATTGGCCAATATATACATACGGTAACCGTATCTAGCTACTGACCAAGTTGCGGTTTTAGCCTACTGTCAATTTTTGTTTGTATGATGGCAATGGTTATAACATCTACAGAGAAATGTATGCGATGAGAAGTTTACCACGCATACACATTGTCAGGTTAGTATTTTTAGGCAGTTCCACAAAACTTAATCCACAAACGTAGCCTTTGGCTGGTACATTGTGCCGTTAAGTTCCAATGTACAAGTCAAAGAAAGTCGAGATGAGCTGATAGTTGAGGTGAATACATACAGTTCAGATCAGTTTGCTGTCATTCAGTTACAAATTACATTACCTAGAAATAACTATTGCATTACCTATTATATATATTTTAATTGATTATAATAGGATAATATTTGTATAATTCTCGTAGATATTAAAGTAGCAATAGCTGGATTTGCTGTTGCAATTGAAGTGACATTTAATTCTGTTGTTATTTTGTTTGGTAACTTTTGTGTACACTGCACGATTCTACTATGCAACTTGCAGCCTTCAGAGTGATACAAGTGTAATTACTGCATTTTTAGTATCAACAATGACTACAAAGTGTATCTACTCCAATATTTAAATATTATTATAAGTCCTCCTTACCTCCTCTGGGATCAATAATCAGAACTGGCAGAAGTAGTAGCTTAACACAAATGTGTATAATTGTGGGGGAGGAAACCCCTGGTTATATGTTGCATTGCCAAGTATAGTGTCTAACAAAGGCCATCCTTGCCCGTCATTTGCGTGGAACTAAATGTAGGTGGAATGGGATTTTATTTTGATCGTGAAAAAATGACAATATGTCTGGCAGCTGTGTGTTAGTCCCTGTTGCAGGCATTGCCAGTCGTCTTCTGACGCTAAATAAATCAGATGACACATGTAACATCAAGTGAAGTCATATGAAAGTTATATTTGGATGTCGAAAGCAGAATGTTTTCAAGTTTAACCTTATTGAAGAAGTTGTCATATGATTGTTAATCACATGACCTAACTAGCCATTTAATTGCATCCTTCGTACATGCCTTCTGATTTGAGACCAATGAAGAGAAACTTTCACCCGAAATAATATTGACCAACCACAAACTATTTGCTATAAAGCCATATGTACTAGAAGACCTGTGAGTGAGTGTCCTTTATTCACAATGATGCTCAACCAATGCTCAACCAACCAACCACAACAACAGAGGTTGGAACATTTTACTAATCCTTGTTTCGTCTTTTACATTTCTTTCACCTGCATGACTTCTTCGTGCAAGTGATTTTCCTCCTTTTAAGTTTGTCCAAGTGGGAATCCAATGCTGTTCATTAACATATGTTTGATGCCAATAGATTTTCTTTGTTAAATGCAAAAAAGGATGTAGGATTAGTTTGAGACGCAGCCCTTCACCGCTGTGGTTATGAGGCCTAGGCGACTCATAGTGTGAAGTCTTATGTGTTTGTATTTATCTGGTTTTGTGTGTCAAACGATGCCTTTAGTGTGTTCATAATCAGGGTTTCTGTGTACATGTGTTTTGGTTATGTTTTCGTCTGAGAATGCACTAGCCTATATTGTGTGAGTTTCAAGCTGCGTGTTTGCCTGTTGAAAGCAAGGCCCAGGACACTCAAATGTATTGTAGGGTCTCAGGATTGACTGGGTGTGTGTTATAATATGGTAATATTAATAGTATGGTATTTTACAACCATTGATATCCCCCTGGACAACTGTTAGTAGTCCACCCAACTAACCTATGTGCTGGGCCTGCATGTTTCATTAAAACCGGTGGCCATTATGGCTGGCTGTTGCCATGGCGATCGATGTCGCTGCACTGTAATTATTCCAAAATGCGTTGAATGCGATTATCGTGCATGTATATGTATGTATCTGGCTCACATTTGGTCAGGTTGATCAATTAGGAGTAAAACTGTCCAAAGAGCCCTTAACATTATTACAAATAGTTTGTAATGTGTAGGCTATCTGGAGGGCAACATTGGCACATTGAAGTGGAAGTGTGGGTACAGCTATTTGTTTTTTTGTTTTTTGTTGAATGTTGAGAAGCAATCGTTGGTAAACTGTTAAGAGCACAGTGCATTGTAACTGCACTCTACTCACAGTCGTAGATGACGATTTCCCCCGTCTCAAAGTGCAAAGTTTAATATAAAGGTAGGAAAAGTAACAAAACTCGGTGATTAGTGCCAGAGGTTAGTCACGGAGATGCCAATGCACATAGATGTCACAAGCACCCCACACTAACACTCTAGTTATCATAGCACTTGATGTGTTATGTGTGTCCTGCGTCTTTTGCCCTGTCATAAGCAGACAAAATTGCATTAAAATCATGTTGAAAACTATTCTAGTTACATGTTTTTAACAATTAGTCTTTTAATACTTACAAAATATTAATACTTTATAGCATAAGTCTGTAGTGCCATCTGGGCTAGTTAAGATTTGAGAGTTGTAACGAGAGAGAGCTGAGGAGAGGAAGATTTAGAAACAAAATAACCAAAATAGCGTGCACTCCCCTATCTGCTCCCTCCCTTCCTATCGCTGCCATTGAGAAGTGTTGCATTTCACACACCTATGATTGACAGGCAAGATGGACTCCCTGAACCAATCACGGAAGAGATGTTTGGCGATCGCTCAGAAATGAGCCGGGAGCGGCCTAAAATCTAAATGGCTCATACAGAGGCAGGCATGGTCTACTGGACACCGATATTCTGACACCGCATTTCACTCACTAATAGCTGCGGGTGGTAATGCCTTTGTACGAAATTACCATTGCTATCAAATCTTACCGACTGCATCTTTTACAAGAGTGTAAAGGTCACATGGCCCTCTGCATGTTCTGTGTTAACCCAAATGCTGTCACATCCTGTGTTATGATTGAGCAATTTAATCCTAAATGGCATGTTGTAAATGGTAATTGATAATTTTATTTAAGTAAGTGCTGTAAGGAAACTTTGTTGACCTCTGCATGGGAATTAGGCAACGACTTGAACTGTGTGTTTACAGACTTGCATTTTACTGATTGACTGGAACCTCAAATTAGTATGTTTTATAGCAGTTTCAGTATAATCTCATGAAGGATTATGCAACTAATAAATGTAGACAATGGGCAGAAGACACTGAACCACAAAGTATGCAGGCTGATATGCAGCTCAGAAAAATAAAATGTAGGTGTCCGTTAAATTGACACTTGAAAAATTGTTATGCATTCTTCTCCTAATTATCTATTTCATGGTCAAGAGTTACCAGTTTCTGTTTCATAGCAGCATTTTTAATTGTTAATGAAAGATTCACTAACGCCATTATGATCTAGTTTGAAATGTGAAAAGAAGCTAGCAGCTACACATTATGTACAAAACTACTGTGCAAGTAAATTAGTATTGGCGGGAGACATAGTTTAATCCAGATTCATCCGATCCAGATGTTAGGAATGGCATGGCATTAATCATCACCTATGTGACTAACCCTATGTTGACATAAAGTAGATTTCCTTTTTTGTATTGCAGAGGTTTAAAGAGCATGCTTTGGGTGTATGTTGTGATCCTACAGACGTGAGACTAGGTTTAACAAGGTCAGAATGAATTGAATAAAGTCATCTTTAAAGGATGGTAACGATTACCCCTAATTTATACCAAAACCACTGCATTAGGGTAGTGCAAACGTCACATCAGATAGACTTTTTCTCTTTGTGTTTCATTGAAAACATACCTATTTAAGAGGCATCAACCACATGTATAAATGGCTAATGTGAGGCTCCTAATGTGGATTCCAGGGTTTAATGAACAGAATAGTCATGAACTACTCCATCTCAACCAGTGTTTCCCAAAGTGGGAGGTGTGCCTCCCTTGGGATGTCAGGGGTACTGCAGGGGATGAGCAGATGGGATGGGATGGAAGGGAGGTTTGAATGTATTGTAGTGAGTTGGAAAAGCTTGCAGAAGATTGTATAAAAACAATGCACAGGCAGAACAAACAATTAAAAATGTGTTGCACACAACACATCCATAATCTCTTTTCAGGGCACAGATCTTCAAATAACTTGAATAAATGGGGTACTGATCATAGACTCAATATTATTGTATTAATATTCAGAATATTTACTGACCGTAGATAACGTGTGTTATTTAATGATGAAAGTGAAGACTGTGTATGAGTTGAGAACCAGACATGAATTATGTTTGTAGGTCTTGCACAGGTTGCATAGTAGTGACATGGAATCATCCTGGTTCTAATATTGACTTAAATGCACAAAGTTAGTTAAATCGCCGGTTAAATACATTTGGACAGAAATTGCACTCTATAGTGTAAAGTACATGTGTTTAGGCTAAATGTTACTGGCAGTTTTGGGTTACCAGGTGACTATCAATCAAACGTGTTGGCTACATAACGTCAGTGTTGAAGTGGAGGTAGCAAAGGCCTGAACAGCTATATAGCCCCAGCCCCACCCTTAAATGAGAAAGAAGGTCTATCTGAGGGGTTTTTTTACAGTTCGATAGTGGGCGGGACCAGCTCAAACAGGGTGATTGGGTTTTCCTTGGAAACGTCACATGATAAAAGCAAGAGTCACATACACAGCTTAGCTTGTGTTGATTTGCAGCAATTGAAGTGCATTTATTTATTTTTTTTAAATCCCCATTACTCCTCGTGGTCCCTGCCGATTGTCTGGCCGGTGGCCAGGTGGCAGCTAGGTTTAAAGATCAGCAGTGGACCACACACGTGTTACCATCTCAGCAATGTTTCCACTGTCGGGCTATGGGGTCAGATAGCGCACTCAAGCACCCAAAACCCAATACCAATGGCATACGTACGTAGTGACACAGAGTTTGCTCCTTGCTGTACGATGTCATTGAAACTGTTCTCTCGTTTCTCCAACCGGTTTGTCATGCATTTATATTATTCCCACAACATCACCCATATATTTATGACTTAACCCCCACCCATTCACATTCACATTGTATTATTTTAAACTTGTGATTAATAATCAGCCTGTAATGTGATTAACTTTTTTTAATCCTTCGTCAGACCTACTTTGATTATACAGTATATCTGAACTGTTGAGATTACAGTGACTGACTGACCATCTCTCTGTAGAGCCTTCATTGAAAGTGTGTCATGCTCTAGTTCAGCTAATGATTAGCTTGATTGTTGATTATTATGACAATTATTGTTCAAATTATGATGGTTTTTTTCCTAACCCTGGTGAACCAAACCTTTATTACTGCATTTTAAGTTCCTTTTTTAACAGAAATGCAACTGGGGCCTGTAAGGTGGAAATATTATTCTCTGTGAGCGTGGATATCCTCCATAGTGGACCATAGTGGATTCTCCATAGTGGAAAAAAAAACTTTTGGGAAATCTTCTCATTTTCAAAACATGTGCATGTACAAGCAGGTCGTAGATGACAAACGATTAACATTCAGTCTGAGAACCCAGAGCCTAGCCCACAGAACCACACATGGGACAGGATACCTCTACTCCAGCAATTATAACAAAGCTAAAATGGTCATAATGTGAGCATAGTGTTCATGTACCGGTAGCTGGGTTAATGTTGCTATGTTGGGCTGTGATGATGCTTCTGCTGTCAACAACGGGGAATGCTATGTTCTTATTCTGCTACTGCTTTGCTGCTAATTTTATAACTTTGAATGTGTCTTCTTATAGACTTCTGAAGCAGGACAATTCCAGTAGAAGTACCAACAACACAAAATGAAAACCTAATAAATAAATAATAATATGACGTAACTTCCATATGTTCTATATGTCGCTGTAGCAATCAAATGGCAATCAAAGCCAAATTAAATTCTGATTATGTACAGTATAAAATATTATACAATATTTACATATCTCAATGCAAGAGTAAAAATACACTGAAGACTACATATTATTGTAATACTACAGATACTTTTGACAGGCTTTTTCTTGAAATTTTTCTCATTTTTATAACCACTATTTTGGGTTGAATTTGTAGAAAATAAATCGACAACACAATGTGCTCAGCACATATTATGTGATATATAAGTACCCTTACTGGACTATGAATAGAGAACTAGCTCACTGCTAACTGTGTTGGGTTGATAGAGGGAGAGAGAGCCAGCGCTAACTATTACTGCAGGCTGGTAGAGAAGAAGAACAGAAGAGGGAGAAGTAAATAGCAATACAGACAGAGAGGGGCTGGTTGCTGAGAAAGCACAGCGTTTTATTTATAGAGCAATGGCCAGCCAGCCCTTGGATACTAACATCCAATCAGCTCGCACTGAGGGAGGGGGGCCTTGGCCAATGGTATTGCGGAAAAAGGGGTTGTCAGAGTGAGGAAGTGCTCTGAGTGCTTCTTGGCTTCTTAAAGGGACGGAGGCACTTATTTCAGTGCCAGGCAGATATACTAGCACTCTCTCTTTGATCAAACTCTCCCTCTCTCTCTACGTCATCTCTCTTTTCAGGGCAGAACTTACTGCCTCATAACAACAGTGTTCTCAGACAGAGTGACTAGCCCCTACTCCAGTTTCCCTTTCCCCTCTATGATCATCCCTAATAAGGACACGCAAAGCAATACGCAAAACGACAACTATAACCCTATTGCTAAGACATTGGTCATATTACTCATAGAGCTACATATTAACCATGATGGTGGCTTTATCAATCTGTACAATTTGTATTATAATACTTGACTGAAATGCAACTAAACCGTTTAGTACATTTACATTGAACATGGGAACATTGTGTAATCTGTACATTTAAACATTGCTCTTTGTGTAGTTTGTAGCTCAGAAGTTTTGAGCTTCTGAGCGTGATTCAAATGTAGTGCCATACATGTCCCCACAATCAACCGTAATATTCAATTTTAATAATAGTTAATTTCAAGAGGCTTAACAAGCTGCTTTACACAGCCTTGAGCGCAGACAGCTCACACAGCTTTAAGCAGCAGCCTCTCCGCACAGCCTTAGGCAGTAGATCTCTCCACACATCCTTAGCAGCTGCCCTCTCGCACAGCAGCCTCTACACAGCAGCGCTCTAACACGGCAGCCTGTTAACGACAGCAGCCTCTAACACAGCAGCCTCTGACAGCAGCCAGCCTCTAACAGCAGCCATAGCAGCAGCCTGCTTAACATCGGCAGCCTGTAACACAGCAGCCTCTAACACAGGCAGCCTCGTAACACAGCCCATAGCAGCAGCCTCTACAAGCCATATGCAGCAGCCTCTAACAAGCCATGAAGCAGCAGCCTGCTAACACAGCCAGTAAGCAAGCAGCCTCTAAACACAGCCATAGCAGCAGCGCTCTAACATGGCAAGCCTCTAACACAGCAGGCCCTCTTAACGACAGGATCCTGTAGGCAGCTGCCCTTCGCACGGGCAAGCCTGTAACACAGGCAGCCTCTGAACGTTGGGCAGCCTCTACACAGCCATAGCGAGGCAGCCCCTCGTAACATGGCAGCCTGTAACCATGCAGCCTCTAACACAGGCAGCCTCTAACACAGCCATAGCAGCAGCCTCTAACATGGCAGCCTGTAACATAGCAGCCTCTAACACAGCAGCCTCTAACACAGCCATAGCAGCAGCCTCTAACATGGCAACCTCTAACACAGCCTTAGCAGCAGCCTCTAACACAGCCTTAGCAGCAGCCTCTAACACAGCAGCCTTATAACACAGCAGCCTCTAACACAGCAGCCTTTAACACAGCAGCCTCTAACACAGCAGCCTTTAACACAGCCTTAGCAGCAGTCTCTAACAGCCTTAACAGCAGCCTCTAACACAGCAGCCTCTAACACAGCAGCCTCTTAACACAGCCTTAGCAGCAGCCTCTAACACAGCAGCTCTAACACAGCAGCCTCTTAACACAGCCTTAGCAGCAGTCTCTAACAGCCTTAACATCAGCCTCTAACACAGCCTTAGCAGCATCATCTAACACAGCAGTCTCCAACAGCCTTAACAGCTGCCTCTAACACAGCAGCCTCTTAACACAGCCTTAACAACAGCCTCTAACACAGCCTTAACAGCTGCCTCTAACACAGCAGCCTCTTAACACAGCCTTAACAACAGCCTCTAACACAGCCTTAACAGCAGCCTCTAACACAGCAGCCTCTTAACACAGCCTTAACAGCAGCCTCTAACACAGCCTTAACAGCAGCCTCTAACACAGCCTTAACAGCAGCCTCTAACACAGCCTTAACAGCAGCCTCTAACACAGCCTTAGCAGCAGCCTCTAACCGGGTGATCACACATGAAGAGACCAAAACGCTCCGTTTCATATGTTTGGAGGTTCTGCAGTACTTGCTGACTGGACAACATCATATAGTACTATTAACACCACACCAGCGCCAACTGTTTTTCATTTTCATTTCTAAAACTTCCCACATTCCTTGTAGCTGAGACTAGCGTGTCATTTGTAGCAACATGACAGCGGAATATATGGGAATGGCAATTTCTCATACCTCCAAATGAGAACAACACCTATAATATTGACTATTCGCTGATACAGATTAAATGCAGACTGTTTCTTGCAGTTTTGTTAGTTAAAAAAACGTCGTTTTTGTCTGGACAGCATTCTCAATATCGAAACCAAAGCTTTGGTAAAGCTGACAATTAACATTTTTTGGGCCGTGTTATTGAGGAAATTGTCATATAGCCTAAATACATTTCCGTGAAATGCTACACAGTGAAGTGCAATTGCTGAAAAAAAAAAACACACTAAGGAGTTGTGTGTGGACACATTGAAAAATGAAATGTTATTTGTTTGGATTTGCGTAATGGAAACGCACAGGTCATAGACGGGCTATTTGCTTGTTCAAATAGTATGAACTAGGTTCACTTGTTTAACTGCTATTTGCTGGCTTGTTCAGCTAGAAAGAAAACATGGCATGTGGCTATATAGTGATGTGCTCAGACTTGAACTACCTAGTTTTATCTACACATTGAGGTCAATAAATACTGAGATAATAATCCCTTATCCCGCCCAATTGACATTCAGAATCAGAGAATGAAGAAATCACAATGACGAGTATTTGGTCATGCTTTTACCATGCACTCCATTCATTCAATACATTTTTTAATCCGAAGGCACTGCTAAGTTTTGTATTATTCATAGTGCAAACACATAAGACAGCAAATACTTGTCATATTTTTCACATTGGTAATAGTTATGCTAAAGAATATGGCTATACATCCATGTCCTTACTATATTATTATTATTAGAGGTATAGATAGTAGGCCATACATAATGACAGGCATTTGTTGTCATAACGTTGGTCAAGGAACATCACCTGAATTGCAATTTAAAGCGGTCAGAATTTCAGAAGTCACAATTAATGTCACAAAACACATGCTTTAATGCAATGTATTCTTGTACTGTATAGTACATAATAGTAGCAGTAATAGTGCATTGAAAATGCAAATTTTCTTCACTCAAGCAAAGTAACCGTGTGTGTGTGCATGTGCGTGTGTGTTTGTGCGCGCATGCATACATTCTTTGCAGTGGGGAATCAAACCCCTAACCCTGGCAGTGCTAATGCCTTG
This sequence comes from Coryphaenoides rupestris, assembly GCA_002895965.2. Lineage (NCBI taxonomy): Eukaryota > Metazoa > Chordata > Actinopteri > Gadiformes > Macrouridae > Coryphaenoides > Coryphaenoides rupestris. The sequence continues at coordinate 57,840 of PIJE02000286.1, read as the reverse complement.
CCGACACGCCCATGAGTACTAGATGCATATCGAATTGAGAATGGCATCATAACCACAATGCTCTCGTCATGGCCGTTCTCCATGGAGGCGAACCGGTCCATGCGCCACCATATTAATTCTGGTCTCCTGTACTAACGGCACATCAATCCCGTTCTCTCTCTCTCTCTCTCTCTCTCTCTCTCTCTCTCTCTCTCTTCCCCCCCCCCCCCCCCCCCCCGCAGGTGGAAGCAGCTCAGGATGTCCCCCCACCACCTCCTCCTCCTCCTCCTCCGCTGCCCAGGGCTTCTCCCCTGCTGAGCCAGCCATGACAAGCCAGCACACACACGCACATCCCTCCTTCAGCTCCATTCACTCCATGGCCGAGCAGCAGCAGGTAACGGTGCCTCTCTCACACGCACACAACGTTGGCCGATATCGATCGATTTAAATAATAACCTACATTGTCCAGTCGGGCTGGAAAATTCAAATGGGATGAGAACATGTTTCATCCAAATAATATTTCCTTTGAAACCAACGTAAGTACAGATGTAGTAGCCCTGTGTCGATAAGGTCCTTGTCCCAGTACAGTGAACTAAAACAAAGCTAAAATATGAGAGTTCTTCAAATGATCACGATACAACTGTGGTTTGTACAGGAGATTGTGCAAAGGATCCCGCCTAGTTTTAGTTAGAATAAACACCACTTCAACTCTTTTCAACATTGCTTAATCCTCATATCGCACCTGGGCAGTCGAAGCGGTCTAAACACAGAGCACAGCAATATGAGGCTGGTATCAGGCTTAAGATTCAAACATGTTAGGATTTTCAACACGCCAAATCCAAGACCATTGTAGTCTCCAATCGTGTGGGTCAGATACATATGAGTGGTGCGTGGGAACATCATCAACATGTGCAGGAGTCTCATAATCTCAGGCCCCCCAAAAAATTTAGAAATTACCCAACCTGATCGATAATTGAACATTAATTTGCAATATTTTTTCCTGCAATGTGCAACTAGTTTCTTTATTTAGTTGCCACTATATAACACATTGTTATTACAAAATTACAAAATGAATTGCTTATTTTCTATATATATTTTTAGAATTTCTATTTTATTACTTTCTTTTTAATGTTCAATGTTATGCACCAATTTCACAAAAGCACCTTCCTTGTTTGTAAAAACTATGGCAATAAATCTGGTGTGTTTTGTCAGAACAAACACTGGTACACAAGCCAAAATGTTAGGGTTAGCCTGGATTTGACCCTCAACTTGTCTGCTTGGAGTTGAAATGCCTCTCCATCTTAGGTTTCACTTTTTTAGGGGTGATATCAGTGGTCAATAATAACTAAACATGCCTGGTATTCAGCTGAGATCCAGCGTTCAGATATCTAACTTGCCAATATGTAAAACATATTGTGCCATACTATGTTATAGTTCTGTATTTATAGACAAAGGAGTGACATATGCGATTAAGTATGATTTAGTGTAGACAGAATTTGCTAATTGAGATTTTAACATCAATCTCATATACTCTTCAGCCTTTAATAAGTAAACGCATTGACAACATCCCAATCGCAAAAGTGAGCCTCCTGCTTGTGTCTTACGGAAGCAGCTGCCTCATTAGGCAGTGCTGTATTTTTCAGGCATTTTGAAAATGCAACCATTTAAGATGGCTTAATGTGATAGGCTGCAGTTGTTGTAGCCGCCACTAGTGTGAGAACGTACCTGCTCAATGTCCGACCTGGCGAAATGTTTTATACACGAGGCAGCCAGCATGCAGGGAGTGGGGTACAGATGTATCCCCCGGCCAGGTTTGCTTCTTTACTTCTACAGTTGTAATGGCTAGTAGTATAGAATGAAGCATTGATTGGTGCTTTGTAAAGCGTCATGTTCCTGGTAGCTAACCACTAACGATCTCTTCTTTTATCCTGGTCTTCTGCAGGCGCTGTCTGATATGACCATACTCCAGCGGAGGATCCCACCTAGTTTTAGAGACCCAGCCAGCGCTCCATTGAGGAAACTTTCCGTTGACCTAATTAAGACTTACAAGCACATCAATGAGGTAGGAAACACATGCACACACAGCGCACCATCGCTGACCGTGCACAGATGCTTGGGTTTCTTGAAAAGTGCCCAGTGTAACGTATATGATGGCGTCAGATAAATGTGCTAAATGTGAAACTAGACTGGTCTTTAAAAAATAGCACTGTTGCTCATGTGGTTTTCCTGTTTTTATGGAACCGCTGTAGTGTTAGTATTGTGGTTTTGCATGACTAAAAGTACAAAAGTTCAATCGTTAGATGGTGAGTGGTTGTAGCTCCGCGATTTGTCTATTTTGGTCTCTGCAGAAGGCTTGCTAACCACAGTGACGGCTCCTCGATGACCCAACAGGAATCTATTAACATGAACCGTTTTTATTTGATCGGAAAACAACCTGTCCTATTGAATGTTGCCTTTTTGAGAAGAAGTGGGAAGTACCAGAAGACCAAACCTTCTTTAAAGGGGATGGTGTGTGATGACCACAGGACGAGACATTTGAGTCAAGTTTGCTGCAGGTCATCATCCACTGTTCAGTTCAGCACCTGCTTGGTGCTGCTGAAATTCAAGGGCCGACTCTAGCCAACGCGAGGCGGCTGTGTTTGTGCCGGATGATGGCTCCACAAAAGTTGCTTTCTTAATATGGGTAGATCCGTGGATAGAAGGACTCTATGGTTGACGCACAGAAAAGTCCTACAGATGTGAAGGACGTTACCAGCCTGTGTTCCCTTCCTGTGCGTCCAGGTGTACTATACCAAGAAGAAGAGGCGAGCCCAGCAGGTTCCCCCCGAGGACAGCAGCACTAAGAAGGAGCGCAAGGTCTACAACGACGGCTACGATGACGACAACTACGACTACATCGTCAAGAACGGGGAGAAGTGGCTGGACCGCTATGAGATAGACTCACTCATCGGCAAGGGCTCTTTTGGACAGGTGAAGGAGGAGGGGCTTCAGGGTTACGAGCAGTCGCTATCAGTTGGTGTTCCAGGGCATCCACCGAGTATTAAGCAAAGCAAATCAGATTCAATCAATTGACTACACTTTTGGGGAAATATGTTTGAATCTCGATTAGTGGTACTATCTTTATCTTTACATATTGTCGCCTACACAGGTGTTGAAGTTAAGGTGTGCATTGTCCGTTGGCAGTGAGCCTGTAGAACTATAGAACCATACCCTGATTTATTTTACGGGTAATACCTGATAAGTTTGATCAACATTTCCTGGAAAATGTATAGTTCCTTTATACATTTGCCATAAAAATACGCACATGTCGTAACGCTAATTAAGTTAAAGGTAAAGCATTATTATTTATCATGTGTATGTGTTCATCAGAAACTAAACAAATCAGAAATGGATACTACTACTACTTCAATATAGATAATTGTAGTATTTTAATGTATTTTTATCCACCAGGTGGTGAAGGCCTACGACCACCATGAGCAGGAATGGGTGGCGATTAAGATCATCAAGAACAAGAAGGCCTTTTTAAACCAGGCACAGATCGAGCTCCGGCTGCTGGAGCTCATGAACAAGCACGACACTGAGATGAAATATTACATAGGTAAGCGCTGAGAACGCTATGCCAACGTTTAGAACAACGTTTAGAACAATGTTTAGAACAGCATTAAAAATATCGTTTAGAACAATGTTTCAAACAGCATTAAAAATATCGTTTAGAACAATGTTTAGAGAAGCATTAAAAATAATGTTTAGAACAACAGTTAGCCAACGTTTACTACAGCGTTTAGCTAATGTTTAGAACTACGTTTAGCCAACGCTTTGAACAACGTTGTCACCAAGATGTCCTTACTGGACTGCTTTCTGGGGCTCATGTTCATCTGAAGTACCTTGTTCCCGCTAGATTAATTATAGCAGACGTTGACTTGACTCTGGTCAGGGTTTTTTTTATGTCTTCCGAGTTGGCAACAGTAACCAGGAATAGCGCTTGTTTTAAAGGGGTCCAATTATACCCCTAGGTTGTGAGTGGGATTAGCCATCACAAGCCGTTTCAAAATTGTCACGTGACTAAAATTGTCATTGTTACAAAGTAACATCACAAGTGGGCGTGTCCACTTATATATACACTGACTAGATCAGTCCACCAGCCTACCCAGTGGACAGTGGGACCGGCAAACTGATCTAGTCAGCATACACATGCACACTCCCACTTGTGATGTCACTATGTCGACAGTTTGCGACATTGTTTGGCCCTTCTTCCCCACGTCTAAACTGACTTTGTTTGTCTCTGACTTGTGTCTCCTTCTCTCCAGTTCACCTGAAGCGTCACTTTATGTTCAGAAACCATCTGTGTTTGGTGTTTGAGTTATTAAGTTACAACCTGTATGATCTCCTGAGGAACACAAACTTCAGGGGAGTCTCCCTCAACCTGACCAGGAAATTTGCACAGCAGCTCTGCACAGGTATGGGAACACGCACACATGCACACACGCACACCCCAATATATGCGCCGCATCCATATATATCAAATAATAATATAATGATAAATTAAGCTAATAAATGAGTAAATAATCCCTAGAATTTATTTTAGTGGAGCGTGATTTGGTACTATGTGATACAGTGTCTTCCTCCATGCTGGTATCATAGAGAACCAACTCTGTTCTTAACCTTTAGATGGCAGCAAAGTCCCATTTCCAGTGGTTGGATAATTACATTCTGAGCTAAGATTTCATGGTTTTCAGTTTGAATATAATATAAATAAGATAGAAATATAGAATAGGAATAGGAAGAAATATCTTGTCACTTTGTAGTTACCACCTTAGATGGATAGACATTCAAAATATATTCACAAAGTATTTCAAAGGTTGAATATATTTGGGATGGATAATTGGCCATTGTTGAGACTAAATTATGAATCAAAGCAAAACTTTAACAGTGACAAGAAAAACATTTGACACTTTTCATAGTTTCATTAGGATTTGGACATACTCATAAAAGACAATCTATGAATGTTAAAATGTATATGCTTGCATATGTACCTTTTTTTTTTTTTTATCTACAGCATTATTATTCCTGGCCACACCAGAGCTGTCAATCATCCACTGCGATCTGAAACCAGAGAATATCTTGTTATGTAACCCCAAGCGGTCCGCCATCAAGATTGTCGACTTTGGATCCTCCTGCCAGCTCGGACAGAGGGTGAGCATCGCAAAACACATCCTGCAAGCTGTATACACACACACACACAACCACACACACACACACACACACAACACACAACCACACACACACACACACACACACACACACACACACACACACCACACACACACACACACACACGCCAACCTGCTAATACACACACGATGCATACACAGTGAACGCACAAGGAGTCTACCTCATGTCATAGTTCCGAAAAATGGAGATGGGTGTTGAACGCTTGGTGTTGAACCAATCCAAGAAAACACACACGTCACACCATACCACCACCAAACACCACACACGCACACACACACACACTATCTCTCCCTCCACTGGCTCCCTGTAGCAGCAGGCATCAGATGCAGTGTTCAGGGGGTCGTGACTGGATCTGCTGCACCCACCTACAGCACGTCTCTCATCCACCTGCATGGCGCTAACTCTCACCATCCAGACCCTCTGCACACAGTCCTTCTCTTACTTCAACTGACGATAGCACTTATGACAGCATTATATTATATCACATGACTTTGTTCCCACTGCTATGCACCACCATGTACCTCTAATTCAAAGCAATCCTGGTTTCTCTAGCTACTCGACATGCTGTCCGTTTGAAGTTTTTAGGAACGTGCACCCAGGCCATTTTTATAGTTTCTCCAATATTGATTGATGTTGTGTCAGCCTCACCTGTAAAAAAATATGAATAAAGGTGTGTGAACAAATGGCTCGATATGAATGTCAAATGACACACAATGCTTCTCTGCCAGTGGTGTGCAGTGTTTGGTTACTACTGTGCATTAATTTGTATTCATATTGATTTCATTTTATTGTACTCTTTTAAATATGGAAATCAAGGGTGGGCCCGCTCTCTCTTAATGCTTCCTTTCTCTTCCCTCATGCCCTTCTCACCTCTTCCTACTTCCTTCTGGTTCTGATCTACTTCCTGTCTGCTTTGCTGCCTGCACCTCCACGCTGGCCCTCGGTCCTCCGCCCCCTCTAACGCCCCCCTCCCTCCCTCCCTCCCTCCCTCCCCCGGTCTCTGTCCCCTGCAGATCTACCAGTACATCCAGAGCAGGTTTTACCGCTCTCCGGAGGTGTTGTTAGGGATGCCATACGACCTGGCCATCGACATGTGGTCTCTTGGCTGCATCTTGGTGGAAATGCACACAGGAGAGCCCCTGTTCAGTGGATCCAATGAGGTAAGCAGCTGTGGATAAGTACATTGGGAGATGTACGCGTTCACACACACACGCAGACATGCACACACACATATTGTGTCAAAACCCTTGGTTCCTTCTTTTTAAGAAGTGTTTGGTGTCATTGGGGCCTAATGGGTCTTATTGTGTATGCAAATATTTACAATCACATTTACATTTAGGGCATTTGGCAGACGCTTTTATCCAAACCGACTTACAAAGAGTACATTTGTTGAAGGAGACAGCAATATATCTCTGTGGTACATAAAGATAAAAATAGAGCAGGTTTCAAGCATTCATAGTTACAAGGCTAATAGAACAAGTTTCATAATTGCTAAGTTGCCTGCATAAATAGCTGGGATAAAAGCAGACGTGCAAATATCTATATTTCTCCATGGTGCCGCCATTTGAACATACAGTATATCTGTATCTAGCTATAGCAGGTACCTGGTCTCCTGTACTTGTTGTCCTGGGGGCTCTGTGTTGACCTTGGAGCTCTGTGTTGACCTTGCTCTGCGCTGCATCTGCAGGTGGACCAGATGAATAAGATCGTGGAGGTGCTCGGTGTTCCTCCCAGTCACATGCTGGACACAGCGCCCAAAGCCAGGAAGTATTTTGACAAGCTGTCAGACGGCTTGTGGACGGTAAAAAAGAACAAGGACATTAAGAAGGTACTTAAACCCCCCCCCCCCCCCCCCCCGACCTACTGCTCTTAACTGCAATTCGTCATTTCCTAAGAGCCATTTTTAATTGTTGTTGTAATCAAGACTCTGATAGCTTGATACCGTGTGTGTGTGTGTGTGTGTGTTGTGTGTGGTGTGTGTGTTGTGGTGTGTGTGTGTGTGTGTGTGTGTGTGTGTGTGTGTGTGTGTGTGTGTGTGTGTGTGTGTGTGTGTGTGTGTGTGTGTGTGTGTGGTGTGGTGTGTGTGTGTGTGTGTGTGTGTGTGTGTGTGTGTGGTGTGTGCATCCAGGAGTATAAACCTCCTGCCACACGACGTCTCCACGAGATCCTGGGCGTGGAGACGGGCGGGCCGGGCGGGCGGCGGGCGGGAGAACCAGGTCACGCCCCGTGTGACTACTTGAAGTTTAAAGGTAAACTCAGAATAGAAGAGAAGCAGCACGAGTCTCGTCTCACGAAACACAAGACACATTTCTAACAGTCAAGTCTCAGGGCTGCGGCGATGCAGGCTTAACATGTCCCAAATGAAGAGATTAGATTACATATTGGATTCATTATGCACCACAGACTAAAACATGTAATTTCATATTTGTAATTTATGTAATTGTATCCATTTGTGAATTTGAATTATATATCATATATATCAATGGTTCTCAATTTTTACTAATGTACCCACCTCTAAGGTATTTAAACCCCTTTAAAGTCAAAGTGATATACTTTTAATGGAAAGATTTAACTTGTTACTAATATATTCAGATATACTAAATTGTATTAAGGGGGTAGTCATTTATTTTCTTAAGGTGGAATTATTTTACAATTGTTCCCATATTAAAACTTGTTAATTTTCTGAGTACCCCTTGCAGTCCCTCAACGGGCCCTTCGGTGCACACGGCCCTCCATTTGAGGAACACTGTCCTCCTATATCACATCATGATCATCCATTTATTTCCACATGCGCCTTGCGTTCCAGACCTGATCCTGCGCATGTTGGACTACGACCCCAAGAGCCGCATCACACCGTTCTACGCTCTGCAGCACAACTTCTTCAAAAAGACCACGGACGAGGGCACCAACACGAGCTCCTCCACGTCCACCTCCCCCGCCATGGACCACTCCCACTCCACCTCCACCACCAGCTCCGTCTCCAGCTCCGGTAGGCCCGCGGACGCGAATGTCAGGCCTTCCTGTTTTGTATGAAAGGTTGCCGTAGCAATAACGTTGTGAGTTGAGTGAGTAGGTGTGGTCAAAATTGTCTCACACCCATCAAAATATGACCAAAGGTGTTTATATATATATATATATATATATATATATATACGGTATATTAACACATACACACACATCTGAAACGTTTGTGTCATTTAAAGTAAGTCAAGTTCATTACTAACTACATCGTGTCACACCCCAAACACACTTTTGAGAGTATGCTGCCCTCTAATGGTTAACAACCATCTAAATGCTATGGTAAGAATATGCTCACTAGATCCTGATCTATCCACCAATTTATCCAAAGCTCAGAAAGGCTTTTTTCTTGATTTTCTTCTTGAAGAATGACAAAAATAAAATAAAAAGGTGGCCCTGGTTAGTCTACAAATTAAATGTTTTTCCAGCCACTAGAGATGGCTTCACTATTTTAAACAATGACATGACTAGCACTGTGTGGTGCCTTGGCTAAAAGGCTTTGATAACTAACCAAGGTGTAGTTCCTTCAATGAACCAACGAACCAATTCATTGGCAATGATGCAGGAATGTCAAGAAAGATGATTAATCCATTCTCACCATCACCATTCTGCATTTCACTCACCAGGTGGCTCGAGTGGTTCCTCCAATGACAACCGCAACTACCGCTACAGTAATCGCTACTACAACTCTGCTGTTACTCACTCAGACTACGAAATGACAAGCCCTCAGGTATTTCACGATAATATATATTTGTATATGTATTGAATTAGAATATGATAATGAGTAAATGAGAATATGACAATGAGTATAGGAGAATCAGGTTGAATAAACAAGATGTTAATTTGTTGTTATTTTAAGCTAAATTGACTGTGGGAGACCGTATTATTGAAATGACTGTCAAATCGACTGTCAATCGACTGTCAAATCATCAACAGCCACTAATGAACACATACATCAGCAACAATTAAAGCTAGGAATTGCGCTCAGAACTCTGTCATCTTCAGTACAATAGGCCGTTTGCGGTGACTTTGTATTCTTATCGCTACCTGTGTTCCCCCCGTGGGCCGGCCCCCTCAGGCTCCCTCCCAGCAGCAGATGCGTATTTGGCCGAGCGGTGAGAGCGGCGGCGGGGGCCAGGAGTCATACACTCAGCTGCTGCTCCACAAGCCGGCCGCCTCCCAGCAGCACCAGCGTCACTTCCTGGACGCGCCCCATCACCCCCATCCGGTCTACACCCACCATGGCAACGGCGGGCGCGGCCTGCGGCCAGGACAGGTGCAGACGGGCATCGGAGGAGGAGTCGGGGGCCAGCAAGGCTCCTCCCCCCAGATGAGTGACAGCATGGATGTGGGCGTGTCCCTGGGCCTTCACCACCTAGGCGGGGCGGTGTCTTCCATGGAAGCCTCGCAGTTTGGCTCCGCCTCCTTGCCCCTAGCTCTGCCAATCGGACTGTCTGCCTTCCGGACTCGGACCGCCTCCGGTGCCCAGGGGCCCCAAGCCCCGCCCCCCGAGGACTACTACCCTGTGTCCAACAACAATAACCTGGCCGGGGGCGGCAGGGCGCGGCCAGACTCGGACGAAGGGGCAGCCAACTCTTGATATACCCTCAAACACACCCTAAAGCCATACGACTTTAACAACTACAGTATACACATACAGACGTGGTAAATAGACATAGAGCCCCTTCACCATACACACACACACACACACACACACAGTCTCAGACACACACATATTCAGTTCAGAGACTACGTGGTGAACTTTGAGCTGAAGGAGATCATTTCTTCTACTTGAGAGGAGGAGAGAGGAGGAGGCGGGGGGAAGCTTATTTTATTCTTTCTTTTAAGTTTTTGTCTTCTTTGAAGAGGAAGGGAGGAGCAACAGCTGTGAATTAGAATGGAACAATTGAGACTGGCTTGTTTTTATGAATATTGTTGTTTAATATTAGATTTTTTTCTGTGGTTTGAGGAGCTGTGTGTTTTTACTTGATTGTTCCTGCTTCTGAAGGAGGAGGTGGGGTGGGGGGGGCGCGAGGAGGAGGAGGAGGGGGGGGCGGGGTGGAGTTTTATAAATGGCAACGGTGGAAAAGTGTTCCCATATTCATCCAGGACGGAGTCGAGACGTGAGCCACGGAAGAGAAACGGTATTTCAGCCACGCGGCGGTTAGAGAACACGAGAACATGTTAACGTTTTTGGAAAAATGAAAATGCTTCCCAGCTTTAATTTTCAACGATATAAAAGGTTTCAGGAACGGGACGTAAGGTTGGAATCTGTCCGAACTGCACCCCCCTTCCCCTCTCTCTCTGTCTCTCTCTCTTTGTCTTTCTCTCCCTCTCTCTTCCTTCTCCGTATAGTAGAAGTGGGGGGTGGCAGGTAGGAGAAAGGCGATGGGGCACGTGAAGGGAATCTCCTCCTCCTCCTCCTCCTCTTATCTTCTCCTGCTCCTCCTGTGGTGGGTCCCCCAGACAGGCTTCCTCCTCTCTGTGCTGCTAATCACCATGACGATTGATGCGGATTGCTGCTAAAGAACCAACACAGATCAATAAAAAAACGTTTAAAAAAAACACAACTACATGACATCCAAACTTTTTAACCCTCCTGCTTCAGAGAAAAAGGGATAAAGAACGAACCACTGCATCTCAATGTATTTATTACTATTTAACAAAAAGAAAAAATACGCCCTTTTTCTGCTCTTCTTTGTTTGGTTGCCTTCTTTATGCAGGTGAGCTCTGATTGGCTATTGTAATAGTGACAGTAAACTGGTGGCAGTCAGCATTGTCCTGTTCTGTTGGTCTGCCACTGGTTGGGGGGCGGGGTCAGCCCCTGTGGACGGGGAGAGGGACGGGGCAGAATAAAGTTGGATATATAATAAGAATAAAGAGTATACTTTTGCACACCAAGGTCAAACAAACCGCAAATGTGCGCCTTTTTTGCTGTTGATCCACCCTCCCTGGACTTGATCGCTACCTGCCAGCATTCATTGATTTTCCTTCCTTCCCTTTTTTTTTTTTGTCTTGTCTTCAAAATGCATGTCACCAAGGGTTCTTGCACAGATCCGAAATGCTGTTTCCAGACCCAGATCTTATCGTATGGAGGAATCCCAATCATGCTTTTTGTTCTGTAATCAATAACTTTCTGGTCGTTCTTTTTGTCCTTAACTCGCATGATTAGCTCAAGCTAAATCCACCTGTCTGCATTTTTATTGGGAATCACATTTAGTGTTACTCTATAAAAACATTATAGTATGAGGTAATTAAACAATTACGCCACACAAGTGACACTAGAGCACCAATAACCATAATATAATATTGTTGAATGTTCATCTATTCTCCCATCTATTAATATATAGATAATGGAAAATGTCTAAATAGGCAAATAATAATTAATAATTAATGTGGAAGCTACAGAACCAGAGAGGAACTTCCTGGTGGACCTACTTTCTGTTTTTAGGTATCTACCATCTGCACTGAATGTTCGTAAACCTCCCAGATGATTAACTTGGATCAAACATTTACCATTGACATGTAATCACAAATAATTTTCTAGTTAACTGCCTATTTGTGTATAAAACAGGAAACTGTTCATTCTTTCAAGAAATTCCTTGTTACAGTGAGTATTATGTGAGACATGACACGCAAGTCTGAGGTAAGTATGACATGATGATGGATCTCACATGAGCTATAGGATTAAACCTGCACTATGTCACTTTTCTACTGTAGCTATTTATTAGAAAATATCTCACGTAGGCATATTTGGGTTTTCCAAGAATAAAAATGTCAATATAAATAAAGAAAAATCTGAGCTTCATTATAGGGCTATAACTGTAGCTACAGCTCAAGCCACTAGGGGTTGCTAACGGGCAAACGTACATTGTGCAGGTTTAATTACAAACGCGATATGGGGCCCCCTGGCGGAGGCATGGAGTTTTAAGCCAATGTGAACCAATATTGTCCAATGTGATTCCTACTGGCTCATTGTTGCCCATGTAGGGCCACTTCTACAGCAGTGGGTTCTTCCCTGATCTAGACACAGGACCCACGTTTGTCATTGGCCATTAAGTCAAAATCCACGAGGCTCAATGTATTCATCCTATATCCTATTCATCCAATATATTATTTATATTGGATAATGTATGTTAAAACTTCTTTAATCAACAGTGAATCAAGTGCACTCTGCTCACCTCTAGAACTGGGATGCAGTCTGCAAGTGGATACTTCCTGTAGAAGCCAACATAAAGACTCAGAGCTGAGTCTTGGAGACTCAGACGTCACCAACACTGCAACTTTTGGTATCTTTGGTTCGAGATGTTTTTTGTCAAATGATGGCGCCTGCTATTCATGACGCACACAGAGGCAGCATCAGTCACCATGATGGCTGATGAGGCAAAGAGCAATTTATAGATTACGGAGATAATCACAAATGTGTTTAAGATACACACATTCATTTATATTTTAGGAGTATAATGTAGGCCACATAGCATGTAGGCATACATCTATAACATGTGTGGTTGTCTCAACCAAAAAAAAAAGATCGTTGCATTAAGATGTAGGAAGATGGATTAATGGTTCCTTTCTTTTTTTGTTTCAAAAACCATGGAGGGCCACTAGGCGGAGGGAGGGTCATGAATCGTGGCGTTATCCCGCTCTCCCGCAACGCAATTTCCGTTCTGAGTTGTGCGGTCCCCCTGGAGAGAGAAGAATGATAGACTGATCATAAGAATACTATTGTAACTATTAATAATATTTAAGTCGTTGTGCCAAACCGTTTGGCAATTAATTTAACCAAGCAACAGCCTAAAAATGCAACTGAAATGGATGTCGCTGCCACCGAAGTCCCGCCCTCTCTTTCTCGCTAGTAACGCACATTTAGAGCATCTCGTTCCAGCCGTGCTGTCGCGAGATGAGAACGCGCGGGAGCGAGCCAGCCGCTCGTCTCCGACCCCGTTTTCTCGCAGACCACGTGACATGTGCGGCGTGGGAACGCTGACTCCTGTCACGTGTCGCGCGCACGCCGAACATTCATTTTCCTGCCCGTAGGTGATGGAAAAACGCATTAAAATACGACGACGTTTAATATCATAATGAGCACGCATCAGAACAGATCATGCGTTAGCTCGGCGAACATGTGCACAATTGTATTTTATTAAACTGGGGGATTCACATTTACATTTAGGGCATTTGGCAGACTTACAAAGAGTACATTTGTTGAAGGAGAGGCAGCAATATATCACTGTGGTACCTGAAGATAAGAATAGAGCTGTTTTTCGAGCATTCATATTTACGAGACGAATACAACGAGTTTCATAATTGCTAAGTTGCCTGCATAAGTAGCTGGGCAGGCGTGCAATTCAAAGCATGCTACAACATCTGAGAACGAACAACAATGCTAAGTGCCATTAATAAATGTCAAGACGTATAAACACTCAGGTTAGTGCTGGGGGGGGTTATGTAGAGTCCAGGTGAACTCTGAACAGGTGGGTCTTGAGTCTCTTGCGGAAGCTGGCGAGCGCCTCAGCCGTCCTGACATGAGCCAGGAGCTCATTCCACCACTGCGGAGCTAATGGGGAGACTGTATATCCTGTATATTCTGTATATCCTGTATATCCTGTATATTCTGTATATCCTGTATATTCTATACAGCTCTACACTGAAGACCGACAAGTAACTTTCCTGTTGCCAGACAACCGCTCGTACCTCCCGAGCTACTCCCGCCCCTAAAATAATGTTCTCTTAAGCACGATGCTCCAAGCTAACCTTATGTAACCACATAGTCAAATGATCACAGTATTATCTGGGTCCATATATATATATATATATATAATGATGGTCTAAACTATGTTAACATTAGTTGTGTGTGGGTGCCGCCCCTGCAGCCACCAGCACCTCCTCACGTCCTCCGTGTTCAGTAGAGTTTGGGTCAGTAGAGGTCAGTAGATCCAGTATAGCCCATGCGCACTGCGTCTCGTCCAGTCAACAACCTGTGGGCTGCCAGCATGCATCGCGTCTCGTTTCTCCGGAGGGTTCCTTCTTCGCTTTACCAAGTGGCCAAATGTCCTTATTCCAGCATCATCCCCAAACCCAACTCTCGACCCGAGGTTCAATTTAATAAGGTATTGTTTTTATTATTATTATTATTATTATTATTATTAATCATATTGTTATTATTATTACTATACTGTACATAGTGCGTAAGGCGTTTCTTCGCAAGGTTCCCATATGCAAATATTGTAGAGCTCGGTTACGTAACATAACGAACAGGCTTCGAGGAGAACCCCAAAGTCTTCTTAAGTTTTCTTACCGTTTTAAAGTAAATCGCTTGTAATTTTACGACGCTTTTGCTGATCGAGTCCAGTGGTCGACTCACAGCACTTGAAAGCATGGTTGCTTTCCTTAGACTTATCTTTTAGGCTTATCTATCCTAGCAGTGAATAATGCAAATCTCATTGCCGTGTAAAACGTATTCATGTTTTAAATGTACACTTTAATACGCTTTGGCTCAACCCAAGTCACCACCACTCGGGTTTAGTTCCGCATCCAAACTAAACTAAAAGTACTTCAGACACACAACCCGATGCACTCTGATTTTATTTTCTTTATTCGTTTTATTTTATATATATTATATCTCGTAAGGCTAACTGTGGTGGAAATCTGTTAACTAATAAGAAACAACTCCTTCACCATTGGATTTTGACCCAGACTTCAGGGTTTCCTACGTTAATGAGTCAGACAGTCTTCTACTCTCAGGGCAGCTGACATACTACACAGCCCTCCCTGCAGATGTGCAACACTTAAGAGCATTAGTTCACTTGGAGTTTCGTGACCAGACATTAACCAGGCTGAATGTGTCCTTGGTAGGAGATGGTCTGCAGTGAAGAGAAACATATATGCATGCATAATACGTGACTATACTTAAGATAATTCTCCATTACACGTGCTGCAATGTGCTACTTGGTAAGGCAGCATATTTTCCTTATCTTGTTTCCTAATCTCTTCCTGGCTGTGCCCTGGTTTGTGGTAATAAATATGTGTGTTGTGTTACTGCTTTAGGTAACACCCAGGAAGACCACTCTCAACTAATCAGAATAAGGTGTGGCTGGGACATTGGCCTAGCTCACAATACTGTACCTTCTGCAGAGCGGTGCAGAGTAACATCACAAAATGTGCTTAATGTGGTCATCCCGTCATTGCCAGCTAATCGTTATTTATTTTTCAGCTGTTCATCAACAATGAATGGCAGAATGCTGAAAGTGGGAAAACCTTCCCCACCATCAATCCGGCCACCGGTGAAGTCATTTGCCATGTGGCAGAAGCTGACAAGGTATGCAGAATCTGAAGGACGGTACTATAGATTCTAGACCCTGATGATACATCAATTAACAAGTGCACTCTGCTCACCTCTAGAACTGGGATGCAGTCTGCAAGTGGATACTTCCTGTAGAAGCCAACATAAAGACTCAGAGCTGAGTCTTGGAGACTCAGACGTCACCAACACTGCAACTTTTGGTATCTTTGGTTCGAGATGTTTTTTGTCAAATGATGGCGCCTGCTATTCATGACGCACACAGAGGCA
Organism: Coryphaenoides rupestris; assembly: GCA_002895965.2. Taxonomy (NCBI): domain Eukaryota; kingdom Metazoa; phylum Chordata; class Actinopteri; order Gadiformes; family Macrouridae; genus Coryphaenoides; species Coryphaenoides rupestris. The sequence continues at coordinate 42,041 of PIJE02000286.1, read as the reverse complement.
GCATCAGTCACCATGATGGCTGATGAGGCAAAGAGCAATTTATAGATTACGGAGATAATCACAAATGTGTTTAAGATACACACATTCATTTATATTTTAGGAGTATAATGTAGGCCACATAGCATGTAGGCATACATCTATAACATGTGTGGTTGTCTCAACCAAAAAAAAAAGATCGTTGCATTAAGATGTAGGAAGATGGATTAATGGTTCCTTTCTTTTTTTGTTTCAAAACCATGGAGGGCCACTAGGCGGAGGGAGGGTCATGAATCGTGGCGTTATCCCGCTCTCCCGCAACGCAATTTCCGTTCTGAGTTGTGCGGTCCCCCTGGAGAGAGAAGAATGATAGACTGATCATAAGAATACTATTGTAACTATTAATAATATTTAAGTCGTTGTGGCCAAACCGTTTGGCAATTAATTTAACCAAGCAACAGCCGAAAAATGCAACTGAAATGGATGTCGCTGCCACCGAAAGTCCCGCCTCTCTTTCTCGCTAGTAACGCCCACATTTAGAGCATCTCGTTCCAGCCGTGCTGTCGCGAGATGAGAACGCGCGGAGCGAGCCAGCCGCTCGTCTCCGACCCCGTTTTCTCGCAGACCACGTGACATGTGCGGCGTGGGAACGCTGACTCCTGTCACGTGTCACGCGCACGCCGAACATTCATTTTCCTGACGGTAGGTGATGGAAGAACGCATTAAAATACGACGACGTTTAATATCATAATGAGCACGCATCAGAACAGATCATGCGTTAGCTCGGCGAACATGTGCACAATTGTATTTTATTAAACTGGGGGATTCACATTTACATTTAGGGCATTTGGCAGACTTACAAAGAGTACATTTGTTGAAGGAGAGGCAGCAATATATCACTGTGGTACCTGAAGATAAGAATAGAGCTGTTTTTCGAGTTTCATAATTGCTAAGTTGCCTGCATAAGTAGCTGGGCAGGCGTGCAATTCAAAGCATGCTACAACATCTGAGAACAAACAACAATGCTAAGTGCCATTAATAAGTGTTAAGACGTATAAACACGCAGGTTAGTGCTAGGGGGGTTATGTAGAGTCCAGGTGAACTCTGAACAGGTGGGTCTTGAGTCTCTTGCGGAAGCTGGCGAGCGCCTCAGCCGTCCTGACATGAGCCAGGAGCTCATTCCACCACTGCGGAGCTAATGGGGAGACTGTATATTCTGTATATCCTGTATATCCTGTATATTCTGTATATCCTGTATATCCTGTATATTCTGTATATCCTGTATATTCTATACAGCTCTACACTGAAGACCGACAAGTAACTTTCCTGTTGCCAGACAACCGCTCGTACCTCCCGAGCTACTCCCGCCCCTAAAATAATGTTCTCTTAAGCACGATGCTCCAAGCTCGTCCAGTCAACAACCTGTGGGCTGCCAGCATGCATCGCGTCTCGTTTCTCCGGAGGGTTCCTTCTTCGCTTTACCAAGTGGCCAAATGTCCTTATTCCAGCATCATCCCCAAACCCAACTCTCGACCCGAGGTTCAATTTAATAAGGTATTGTTTTTTATTATTATTAATATTGTTATTATTATTACTATACTGTACATAGTGCGTAAGGCGTTTCTTCGCAAGGTTCCCATATGGAAAACAGGCTTCGAGGAGAACCCCAAAGTCTTCTTAAGTTTTCTTACCGTTTTAAAGTAAATCGCTTGTAATTTTACGACGCTTTTGCTGATCGAGTCCAGTGGTCGACTCACAGCACTTGAAAGCATGGTTGCTTTCCTTAGACTTATCTTTTAGGCTTATCTATCCTAGCAGTGAATAATGCAAATCTCATTGCCGTGTAAAACGTATTCATGTTTTAAATGTACACTTTAATACGCTTTGGCTCAACCCAAGTCACCACCACTCGGGTTTAGTTCCGCATCCAAACTAAACTAAAAGTACTTCAGACACACAACCCGATGCACTCTGATTTTATTTTCTTTATTCGTTTTATTTTATATATATTATATCTCGTAAGGCTAACTGTGGTGGAAATCTGTTAACTAATAAGAAACAACTCCTTCACCATTGGATTTTGACCCAGACTTCAGGGTTTCCTACGTTAATGAGTCAGACAGTCTTCTACTCTCAGGGCAGCTGACATACTACACAGCCCTCCCTGCAGATGTGCAACACTTAAGAGCATTAGTTCACTTGGAGTTCGTGACCAGACATTAACCAGGCTGAATGTGTCCTTGGTAGGAGATGGTCTGCAGTGAAGAGAAACATATATGCATGCATAATACGTGACTATACTTAAGATAATTCTCCATTACACGTGCTGCAATGTGCTACTTGGTAAGGCAGCATATTTTCCTATCTTGTTTCCTAATCTCTTCCTGGCTGTGCCCTGGTTTGTGGTAATAAATATGTGTGTTGTGTACTGCTTTAGGTAACACCCAGGAAGACCACTCTCAACTAATCAGAATAAGGTGTGGCTGGGACATTGGCCTAGCTCACAATACTGTACCTTCTGCAGAGCGGTGCAGAGTAACATCACAAAATGTGCTTAATGTGGTCATCCCGTCATTGCCAGCTAATCGTTATTTATTTTTTCAGCTGTTCATCAACAATGAATGGCAGAATGCTGAAAGTGGGAAAACCTTCCCCACCATCAATCCGGCCACCGGTGAAGTCATTTGCCATGTGGCAGAAGCTGACAAGGTATGCAGAATCTGAAGGACGGTACTATAGATTCTAGACCCTGATGATACATCAATTACACTGTTGTTGGGCTAGTTTGGGGGCGAGCCACAGGGGAAGGCAAGTACTGAAGAAGAGTCACCTCTGGAAGAGTATAGATGCTTAATAAAGCATGGATAAGGCGAAAACGCAGCAACAGGGTTGTATTTCATGTAGGCTACACTGTCTAGGCTTCGCCTTCTGGGCTTGTCCCGTGCGTTGTCGTGGCAATTCAATAATTGCATCTAGGGCACGTGAGATCTTCAAACTGAAGTAAACACAATACTTGTATAAGTTGTAGAGTATTTTAATGAATGCATTCACCAGACTCCTTTCTAGCAGAGTGAGTACCAAACTGAAGTAAACGGGCCACATTTGGTTTATAAAGCTGACAGACGGGCCGGGCCATTAGTAGATGAGGATCACAGCGTCTAGCACCCCCCTCCCCCCCGGGAGTCACTGACTCGGTGCCCGTCGCGCGTCTCACGGTAGCGGTATTGCTCCGAATTAACGGTCTGCATATTAGTGTCCTCTGATCTAGTGGAACCAATCAAGAAATCAATTGCAGGATGAAAAAAAACAGCGAAATGAATACTACAAATGTAAATGTATTATAGGACTGTTGTTAATGTAAATGCCCGACGGGCCGGATTAAACAACGCAACGGGCCGTATGTGGCCCGCGGGCCGTAGTTTGCCCAGGTCTGCCCTATGGACATTTTCCATTACAGCGTGCACTGAAAATCCCAATGAACGTGGGCCCCGCCCACATTCCCAGGTTCACTGTGCATGTATAAGGCCACTTCGTAGACTTACAGGGGTAGACCTTCAATTTCACCAGAAACTCGGCTACATAGCATGCAGGCACTCCCACTCTCACTGTACTGTACTGCACTGGTCACTTATCATTTATCATTATACTTTATCATCACATGTTGCTGCTACGAGTTACCATTTTTATATTACTGTACTGCACACAGACACTTTTAATACATTTTTGCACCAACAGCCAGATTGTTACTACTTTATTTATCACTTTTTACTTTTTACTGTACTTATTGTGTACTATATTACTAATTGTTCAGAGTTGTTTTAGTATTTATGTATATTTATGTATTTATTATAGTATTTATTAAGAAGAAGAAGAAGGGTGTTGCAACTGCAGCCGTCAGTTCAACGTTTCCTATCTCCCCCCCACTGTCGTATGGCTGTGACGTGGTGATCGAGCAATGTAGTATAGCCCGGGTTCGCCGGGTTCTTGACGGCGTTCCCACGTGCTTCATGAGTGGACTGGGGACTTACATAGGTTCGTTCTACAACCTCGGGTACCACTCCCCTAGACCCCAACCTTATTCCCATGCCCTCCCGTCAGCCTATTGGCTATAGTGGGACGGCTAGGCAGTCAGTGCCGCTCTTGGCTCGGTTCCCCTCACTACCCTCTCCACCCCTCAGTCCTATGGCTGTGGCGTGTGAGTGATGTAGTGTAGCCCGGGTTTTCGCAATCTTCTTGGCGGTGTTCCCGTGTGCCTACAATCATAGAACTAGAGTTATAGTATAACAGAACTGTCAATCTTTTTAAACAAGTATCCAAACTGTGCTGTGCATGTAAACTTTGAATGCTTGAATGCACAGTCATCCGCGTATTCAAGCTTGCAAATCCACACAATAAAGCAAATCAACTCGACATAATAAGTGACACACAAGCTTTCAGTGCCTGCCACTGTTTAACTGACCTCTCCTCTGCTGAATGACTACGTTAGTGACCATGAAGGTACAGGATGTAATCGGTATTTAAGTCACTTTGTTCCACCTTACCCAGAATGGGCTGTGCATGTACTGTACAACACACTGAATGTTCAGTATCTTCAATGGTTTGTTGGGCGGCAGTAGCTCAGGAGTTAAGAGCGGCTCTGTCAACAGGAAGGTTGCTGGTTTGATCCCCGGGCTCCGCCTAGCAAAGTGTTGAGGGGTCCCTGAGCAAGACACCTAACCATAACTGCTCCTGACATGTTGGAATCGTAAATTTTCAGATCAGGGGTTTGTTTTTTTCGACAAACTTCCCACCATGTCAAATGTCTTCTTTCCAGGTGGACGTGGACCGGGCGGTGAAGGCGGCACGCGATGCGTTCCGGCTGGGCTCTCCCTGGCGGAGGATGGATGCTTCGCACCGGGGCCTGCTGCTCAGCCGCTTAGCTGACGCCATTGAAAGGGATTCTGCCTACCTTGCAGTGAGCCACACATACGCGTCCTCATTGGATAATTACTACTGTACAGACCAAACCTTCACCTAGCCACAACACACCCGCTAAGAGGATGTTACCTTGTAGTTGCCATTCCCTCCATGGAGTGGTGTGCCCTATTTATGCAAATGTACTGTACGTCTCTGATTGTGTTTAATGGTGATAAACTCACAGATATTGCACCTCTACGGACAGCTTGGGTCCTCCTCTTGGGATCGACACGCCTTTGGTTTCACGACTTTCTGTCAAAGTCTGTGATATATGTAACACTTCACAGACTTGATTGACAGAAATTTGCTCATGTAATATGTGACACCTGTAGATTTTTGGGAAAATAAAGGCACGCCGACAAAGTGGATGAACCAAGCTGTCCGTAGAGGTGCAATATTGGGGAGTTTATCACCATTAAAGGTCCCCTATTATACCACCAGGTGTGAGTGTGATTTGCCATTGCAAGCCGTTTCACAATTGGGGGCGGCAGTAGCTCAGGAGGTAGAGTGGTTGTCTGCCAACTGGAAGGTTGCTGGTTCGATCCCTGAGCTCCACCTAGTTAAGTGTCGTGGTGTTCCTGAGCAAGACACCTAACCCTACCTGCTCCTGACGTGTTGGTTGTTACCTTGCATGGCATGCATCATACATATTGGTGGACTTTGTCTTGGCACTACTTGTGATGTCAACGGCAGTCAATGGCTAATCACACTCACACCTGGTGGCATTATATGTCTCCTTTAAAAACAGATTAGACTTGTATTACATGAAGGGCATTACAAAGAGGGAGTGGCCTAGGTCAGAATAGGTCTGAATAAACAGACTGTTGATGGAAAAAACGACAAGACTTTGAGAATCATGTGCTGGTTTGGTTTGCTGATGTTCTCGCCAGGAGCTGGAGACCCTGGACAATGGAAAGCCGTACACCATTTCCTACAGTGTGGATCTTCCAACCGTGGTCAAGTGTCTGAGGTAAATTAAACCCACGAGCCCCACTGCTCATCTTGCCAATGGTATATCCGAGCACACCTCGGACAATGAATAAAGCATAATGCTCCACTTACTGCAGTCTCCACTTCATGTGCTGCTGTCCCTTTTTTCCATTGCTTGCACAGGTACTATGCAGGCTGGGCCGACAAATGGGAGGGCAAGACCATTCCCATCGATGGGGATTACTTCTGTTACACCAGACACGAGCCCATCGGTGTCTGCGGGCAAATCATACCGGTGAGAAAATGATTGCATTTCATTCGTATGGACATTTATGGCAACATTTAATACATTAAATAAAAAAATGTAATGTATTTAAACAACTATAAACAAACTGATGTCTTGTCTCTCCCTCTCTGTCCTCGTAGTGGAACTTCCCGCTCCTGATGCAAGCGTGGAAGCTTGGCCCCGCCCTGGCCACGGGCAACACGGTGGTGATGAAGGTGGCGGAGCAGACCCCCCTGACGGCCCTCTACGTGGCCAACCTCATCAAGGAGGTGCTCTCTCTCTCTCTCTCACTGCGCTCTGGAGACGGGGGCTTGGCTCCATTCAGAAGTGGATCTTGCAGTGCAATTTTAATCACCTCCAAGATCTTTATTTCATTGCATTCTGCCCAACAACATGCATGATTTTGAAATGGATCTAGCGGATGAGAGGAGTACTACAAGTAATATAATGTATATACTGGGCGGCAGTAGCTCAGGAGGTAAGATCGGTTGTCTGGCAACAGGAAGGTTGCTGGTTCGATCCCCGCGCTCCGCCTAGCTGTTGAGGTGTCCCTGAGCAAGACGCCTAACCCTAACTGGTGTTGGCGGTTGTTACCTTGTCTAGTATAGCTAGACCCATCTCCACACTTCATTTTAGTGCTGTACCAGCGCTGGAGGAAGCTCTGGCTGAACTCAGTGTCATTCTGGGCTAGAGGGGGAAAACTGCCTTGTTATTATTTCTTTCTAAACCAATCACAATCGTGGGTGTGACGCTAAGCCCTGGAGGCAGCGACGGTGCCTTCGCAAAATAGTGTTGTTTTGGTGGAACAGCAGCAAGAATACTAATTAACAAATTGCTAGTTGCTGCGCCCATTATTGGATAATTGTAGAGTCCCACACAAAGACAATGTCTGAATGAAGAATTACAGCAAACTGTAACTTGGCCTTGCCTTGTGAAGCCAGCCTACATCTCATGAGCTCACTTGTTTGGCCTTGATTATAATAAACGGAACACTGATGTTCTGCTTAGTACTTTGTTCATGATAAAGATTCATTTATTGTACTCATACTTTTGACTTTTGACCATAACACTAGTTTTGTCTGTGTCTGTGTTAGGTCGGTTTCCCAGAAGGTGTCGTGAATATTCTGCCTGGTATGGGACCTACGGCTGGCGCGGCCATCGCTGGTCACATGGATGTGGACAAGTTGGCCTTCACCGGGTCCACAGAGGTACAAACTAATGAATAGAGCGGTTGTCTGTTCAATCCCTAGCTCCGCCTAGCTCAGTGTCGAGGTGTCCCTGAGCAAGACACCAACTAACCCCAACTGCCCCTGACCAGCTGGCTGTGGCCTTGCATGGTTGGCACTGCTGTCGGTGTTTGAATGTGTGTATGAATGGGTGAATGTGAGGCAATATTGTACATTGCTTAGGATAAATGCAAGAAATCAATGAAAATCCATTGAACTACTAACAAAAGACTGAACTGGCACGGCCTCAAGTCACTGGCACTAAATCACTCCAGTGTTATGATTGTGGTTAGTGATCCTCCACCTCTCCTCTCACCTGCTTGCTGACTGACAGGTCGGCCATCTTATTCAGCAAGCCTCCGGCAAGAGCAACTTGAAGAAAGTCACTTTAGAGCTGGGAGGCAAAAGTCCCAACATTGTGATGTCTGATGCCGACAGTAAGTATGTGTGGAAAGGATTAATGTGCATTACTAAGTGGAGAAATTAGTTTCACATGTTATCACCGTGGCAACGTCAAGGGCCACATTATATGGATTTATTTGTGGAATAAAGGCCAATACTATACTGCATTTACAATACACAGCAGTGTGTTCTTAATTTAAAGTTCTCTAATTAATCCAGGTGATGAATTAGCGATAAACTACAGTGCAGAAAGTGTCAAATTATTCTAAAGCATTCTGACGCTAACTTTCTGATGCATGGGTTGATTAATCTGTGTCCCCCTAGTGGCGGAGGCAGTGGAGCAGTCCCACTTCGCCCTGTTCTTCAACCAGGGCCAGTGCTGCTGCGCGGGCTCCCGGACCTACGTCCAGGCCAGCATCTACGACGAGTTTGTGGAGCGCAGCGTGGAGAGAACCAGGAACCGGGTGGTGGGCGACCCCTTCGACCCGAAGACCGAACACGGACCTCAGGTTGACACAAAATACACACCCACCCACCAACCTACCTACGCACCCACCCACATGCCATCCACCAACCACCCACCACCCACCCACCAACCTACCTACGCACCCACCCACATGCCATCCACCAAACACCCACCCACCTACCCACCCAAGCGTGTTTCAGTTGTATGATTATTGATTGATTGACATTCAACACTTATTTATTTAAACCAACGTTTAGAATAGAATAGAGTAGAGTAGAATAGAATAGAACAAGCAATACAGTACAATTCAAAATAATGGTTTATGGTTTTGTTATGAAGCTTAAGGGCTGTGTGTCAACTCAACCATGCTCCACTCTGTGGATACATGAATACTGTATGCAGAGTGTACAGAAATACCATTCCTCTTTGCGGTGTGCTTTGTGGAGCCAGCATTTATTAAACAAAAGATTACCTTCAAAAAACACCTCCATCATAATCTGCGCACTGCACCTGTTCAGATCGATGAGGAGCAGTTTAAGAAGATCATCGGCTACATCGAGACCGGGAAACGGGAAGGAGCCAAACTTCTGTGCGGAGGGAAACGCGCGGCAGACCGCGGCTACTTCATCCAGCCCACCGTCTTCGGAGACGTCCAAGATCAGATGACCATCGCTAGGGAAGAGGTAGGCGCTACTGGAGTGGTTATTATTGGTTATCAGAGGCATTTATTTCACCAATACAGGTCACCCCGGGACCTGGTTGGACACATCTAAGATAAGATAAGATAAACTTTATTGTCCCAAAGAGGGAAATTTGTCTTGGGCAGTAGTACACAGCTGCATCATAGAGTAGAATTTGACATACAAACACAGTACACAGAACACAATACAGACACAATACACAGTACACAAAAATACAGTACAAGGATAATATGGTCTCTCTCCAAGCGAAGGCTGAGACAGTAGACAACTGTATTGCACATCCCTATTTAGCAAGTTCAATCACTCCATGCTATTTCAAAGAATAAACTAAATAAATAAAATGTCTTCTAAAGAGATGACATCGCACAGTTTTTCACATTTCACAAGAGGACAAGAGCGCCTGCGCCCATACAAATAAAAAGGATATAAAATATGAATAAAAGTATAAAAGAATAAGCAAACTATTTCCTCCCTTGCGGTAGAGCTGGTTGTTTGTTGAGTAGTGCTATGGACGTTGGGAGGAAGTAGAGTTTGTAATGGTTATTTTTGTATCTACTGGCTCGATAGCGTCTTCCTGAGGGTAACAGCTCATATTCTGAAAATAGAATATGTGAGGGGTCCTTCAGAACTCTATGTGCCTGGTTTCTTACCTTGTTTTCGAATATCGACTGAAGGGACAGATGCTCTTTCTTGCTAATCACCTTCATAGCTGTTTTAACTACTTTTTCTATTCTAGATTTGAGCTGTACAGTCAGAGTCCCAAACCATGCGGCCATCCAGTATCTGATGAGACTTTCTAGCACAGCATTATAGAATGTTGACATGATCTTTGGGCTTATTCCGAACAGTCTGAGCCTTCGAAGAAAGTGTAGTCTTTGGGCTAGTTTGGCACACAGGTAGTCTACATGGACGTTCCATTTTAACAAGTTGTCCATTTGTATCCCCAGATACTTGTATGAGCTAACCTGTTCTATTTCCCTGTCCCCTATAACCACAGGGTTTTGTACCCTGACCTCCTTGGGATCAAAGATCATTTCTTTTGTTTTGTTAGTGTTAAGGATCAGATGGTTTCTCTCACACCAGGCCTGAAAAGTAGCGACCTCACTATGGTACACCAAGGGGCAGTCGTCACCCCGCAGCACACTTAGTATGATTGTGTCGTCAGAGAATTTTATGACGTAGTTGTTGGAGTGATGGCTTCTGCAATCATTTGTGTAAGCTGTGAAGAGGAAGGGTGAGCTCACTCCACCTTGTGGTACCCCAGTGCTACAGTTTTTTGCCATGGAGAGAGAGCCATTGACTTTGACCTGTTGCGACCTGTTTGTTAGAAGAGAGTGGAACCATTTAATAATATAGGGATTTACATGCATGTCCTTTAGCTTCTGAACCAGCAGGTGAGGTCGAAGTGTGTCAAACGCTGAACTAAAATCAGCAAATAGGACACGGGCATAAGCCTGTGTTTACTAATTAAGTGAACCACACTAACAACTGCATCCTCAGTGCTGCGCCCGATCTAGTGGGGTGTAGTCTAATCTACCGTAGCCATTGAGGGCAGTCACACCACTGAGCTGACCAGACCAAACCACAACCACACAATATTTAGATAAATATGTAATATTTAATATGTACAATCCTATCTCTGAGCCCTGGGTTTCTACCACAGTAGACAAACACCAGCGCATGGCATATCTAAGAGCTAGGCTTTTCCAATCAATGTGTTGTTTTCAATGTGTCCACACATAATTTATTATATTCGTTAAGAGTCATGCATGCATTAATCACATTAGTCAGGCATTCCACTGCACTGTGTGGCTGGTTTAGGCTGCCTCACTTGGCCAGAGTCAGGCTGATTAGTCTGGGTGGGTTCGGTGGGGCTGCGCACCTTTGGAGCATCGGCCAATCAGTGCCCATGGCTTAAGCCAGCCATCACCACACACACACACACACACACACACACACACACACACACACACACACACACACACACACACACACACACACACACACACACACACACACACACACACACACACACACACACACACACACACATGCATGCCAGTGCCAGCAAGGGAGTGGCAGCATTGTTCCACCGGCTGTGTCCACAAAGAAGCCACTTGTAGAGGCTTTGAGCATCAGCAGCAACTACTACAATGTTGTTATTACACCCCTCCGATTTCAGGGGATTAGTTTATCATTTATCGGTTCTCTGCCGACAAATGGCTGCCCGTCTTGTGCTGAGGAGCTGCTCCTGGTGAGATGCTGGATCTTGAGGAGCCCAGGAGGTTCCAGATCTCAAGGTTCGGTGGTCTGGAGGAGGGCCGAGGTGTCTCCTTAGTGGAGGTTTGCAGAAGGAATGTGGGCACACCGAAGAACGCTAATCTCTCCTCACCTCGCTGCTCCATATCCGATGAAACCTGAAAGCTATTTTTCTGCATTGTTTGATACATACTTTAATATAACATTTATGTGTGTGAACAAATATGTAGCTTGACTCGTGTATGCGTCTTGTGGCGTCATCACAGTCGTCTCATGTTCAGTCCCTTTCCCCTCCAGATATTCGGTCCTGTGATGCAGATCCTGAAGTTCGACACCCTGGAGGAGGTGGTGGAGAGGGCCAACGACTCTCAGTACGGCTTGGCAGCAGGTGTGTTCACCAAGGACATCGACAAGGCCCACTACATCTCCAACGGGCTCCGCGCTGGCACCGTCTGGTAGGTCCTTCCTTCTTCAGTCGCATTAATGCCAATGTTTGCTCATGGAGTGGAGCACAGTACGAGACGAGGCAGCTGAAGTGATTGAGACATCACGTTTAGGGCACAGCCGTTGAAGATATGGATATATAACCCTGGGCCCAGTACTATATTCATAATCCTTAAACTAAGCAGACCAAGAGTGCATTTTACTGCCTGAGAAATGCTACCTCTGTGGAGCTACAGCGATCTCTCTGTTATCTCTTATTTGTCGTCCCACACAAATGCACCAAGGTCTTTGCACAGTTGGATTTGTGCCGAGGTGGGCGGGGCGTAAGACATGTGATGTGTTTGCTGTTCTTCCAGCCAGTTACAGATGGTGTTCTGAATATCAGCTTACACCATCGGTGATGTTGCGTAACTTATGGGCTGAATGTCTTCATTGAAATCAACTCCCTGACACCAAAAGGTCATCTATCGTGTGGTCGAGAATGTAAACACATTGGTGGCACCAGGCCAACGGGTTGGACTGACAGTAGCCCAGTCGTCTTGTCTCATAAATCAGACATGAGATAAATGTCTAAAGTCTGGTGGCAGAGCAGCTCAGATCAGATCTGAGTTAACGGGGGTTTCACTTTCTTTCACTGCATATCTGTCTCCACCAATCGTGCTGCTGGAGGCGGGGCTTTGTAAGCATGTGATTAGCAAACACAAACCAAAATAGTATCTGTACACCGTGTAGGCTAGCCACTGTAGAACTACACGTATCCCCTTCTGAGAGCCTCATCCACGGACAGTCTCACATGAAAGACTGGAAATCGAGGCTGCCCTCGCCCTGACCCCTGACCCATAACTCCATTCCAATGTGCAAATAATTTGGTTGTGAAAAGCCAGGCGGTGTCATGAATTGCAAAACTTCTTGTGGGACCTTCAAATATATTGCCCTTCCCATACCCATTTTTATTAAGCTGTTCATTTGCCTGACACCGTAAACATATGAATTTGTCCTTCTCATTTGACCCTCTTGAAAACTGTAATAATGGTCATGGTTTGTAATGTTTACAAATGTTTCTATGTACATTGGAGTGGTCTCTATTGTTGCAACTATTGTCTGTCAAATGACCCAATATGCTCAGGGGAATGCCTATGAAAATAATAACTCCCCCCCACTCCCCTCTTTTAACGCTAAGCGTGCGCACATGTTTCTACATTGGCAGGATTAACTGCTATGACGTGTTTGGAGCCCAAGCTCCGTTCGGAGGCTACAAGGCTTCAGGGAACGGCAGGGAGCTGGGAGAGTACGGCTTGGCCAACTACACGGAGGTCAAGACGGTAAACGGAACCATTTCAATATTTTGTTTCAAAAAATGTATTTACTTATTTCGTGCAAAATTCTGTATTTGAGGTTAATGTATCGGCAGAATTATGAATAGTATATATAACAGAGTAGGACGACACTTATTCATGTCATAAAGTGCTGTATATTTTATTCAAACTGATTATTCAAATTATATACATTAAGCAAGACCACAACATAGTATTGGTAAGTATTTTGCTTAATTAAATAATGTATGACAATTGGACACAATAGACACATTGCATATCATGCCACTGTATTTTTGATTCCAACATTTTGCAAAATTAGTTGTCCTAGTTCATTATAACCCTTATTTATACATTTATGCTAACAACAATACGGCCGGAAATGCCCTTTAAAATACCCTACCCTCATGGTGTATTGGCTCTTCCGTACTCCACACATCATGTCCCTGTTGTTGTGTCCCACCAGGTGACCGTGAAGGTACCGCAGAAGAACTCGTAGAGCGCTCTCTACAAGGAGGGCCGGAGTTTGACTGTCCAGGGCCAAGATAATTGTTCTTCACATACTGCTATTTTTCAACTTCATTCAATGATTTGGGTAAACACGCAACACAGGACGTCAGTGTTCCATGTGGATTTGGTTTGTGTAATGGGGGCTGTCAATAAAAAAAAATCTCGTCTGATATCTTCAGCAATCATTTGTTTGTCCTTCCTCCAGAATAAATTAAAATATAAAAAAACGAGCTGATGGAAAAACAGGTTCCGAGTAAGGGATTGACATAATAATAACTGTGTTTGCATAACCACCACTGATGTAACTGGTGTACTCTCTCCTGGCTGGACTCCCTGCCTCTGCAATCAAACCCTTACAACTTATCCAGAAAGCAAATATCCCTCTGCTAACACCTCTTCTCTGTTCTGGCACCTGGTCTGTGCTGGAATAGTTTGACTTAAACAACAATGGTGAGCGTAGCAGAGATCATACTACACGCCATTAAAGTGGCTTCTGCTGGACTCTGATGAGACAGGGTGTGTGTGTGTGTGTGTGTGTGTGGTAAGGGGTTACGGAAGAACAAAAATAATACTAAAGAGGCAAAACTTATTTCTTAATAAGGCAGGTGCTTTGGACCTTGAAATACTATGAAGTGGCACGCCTCTTTACAAAAGTTTCAATTTAAGATGCAATAAAAAGTGACAAACCTCCCGGAGCAGACAGATTACCCAGGACAGTTCTACAAATGCTCTCTAAAACACCAACCACCAAAGAAATCATGAAAATGTTTTCCTCGTTAATACCTCATAAATTACATTTCAATAAATATCACCTAAGTTAGTCAACAATTTCTGATCTTTGAAAGTTCAAATCGTCATTCATTTCAGTGATTTCATCTCAATTTTGTGCTTTGAGGCAGGATCCTCGCTGCCCTGCTTTCGCTGGCTGATCTTGTGGTCAAAGATACTAATTACTGTAATTTTTCAAACACGCACACAATGACCACTCCAGACGTGTATCTCATTACATTAGATTTATAAAGAGCACACAGATAAAGTAAAATCGACTTGAAATAATTAACAGTTAATATTACAGTAAAACATTTACAAAGTTTCTTTTCAATAAATGATCAAAATGTATACAGACAATTCCTTCAGCTTGTAAAAGACAGCATTAGAGATAAAAACAATCATAGGAACCAGCAATGTTGTCAACATTATCTAACTATTACGGTAACTTTCAGTATAAAGCTACATTAAATAAGACTGATCATAAAACATACAGATATCTTCTATTCAGGTCAGCAGGTTTCAGGTCCAACAGCCACTGTAGATCTCTTTATAAAGATTAGCCTAACCCTCTTTATAAAGAGAACACTTCATTAATCCCAGACAGGGAGGAGTTTTCGTAGCTATCTAGAGGCAATGTGCATTTTTTTGTAAACTAATATACAGATAGAATATTGCCTCATCACTGCTAAACCAACAGATAACACCCGTGTCGTTATACTGGCTGACAAAGCTAACAAACACCTCGCTTGAATACATGAATCACCATATTCTGCTACTGGATGCAGCAAGTTTGCCAATTTATAGTTGTGGGCTTTGTGTGTGTGTGTGTGTGTGTGTGTGTGTTATAGGGTTGGGCAATTCTTTTTTTCAACGGTATATCACAGTTGTAGAAAATTATGACTTATCAATACTTTCAAATATCTCTAACGGCCACTGATCTGCGGTTGTGCTTACTGTCCACTGCTGTCATTTGAGACTCGAGAATTTAACCTGGCATCAGCCAATCAGTGGGATGTGCTTAAGAAGCGCGAACCTCTGAAGGCGCTAGTGCTGTCATTGTAGAAGAAAGAAAAAATACGCCCTTTTTTCTGCTCTTCTTTGTTTGGTTGCCTTCTTTATGCAGGTGAGCTCTGATTGGCTATTGTAATAGTGACAGTAAACTGGTGGCAGTCAGCATTGTCCTGTTCTGTTGGTCTGCCACTGGTTGGGGGGCGGGGTCAGCCCCTGTGGACGGGGAGAGGGACGGGGCAGAATAAAGTTGGATATATAATAAGAATAAAGAGTATACTTTTGCACACCAAGGTCAAACAAACCGCAAATGTGCGCCTTTTTTGCTGTTGATCCACCCTCCCTGGACTTGATCGCTACCTGCCAGCATTCATTGATTTTCCTTCCTTCCCTTTTTTTTTTTTGTCTTGTCTTCAAAATGCATGTCACCAAGGGTTCTTGCACAGATCCGAAATGCTGTTTCCAGACCCAGATCTTATCGTATGGAGGAATCCCAATCATGCTTTTTGTTCTGTAATCAATAACTTTCTGGTCGTTCTTTTTGTCCTTAACTCGCATGATTAGCTCAAGCTAAATCCACCTGTCTGCATTTTTATTGGGAATCACATTTAGTGTTACTCTATAAAAACATTATAGTATGAGGTAATTAAACGATTACGCCACACAAGTGACACTAGAGCACCAATAACCATAATATAATATTGTTGAATGTTCATCTATTCTCCCATCTATTAATATATAGATAATGGAAAATGTCTAAATAGGCAAATAATAATTAATAATTAATGTGGAAGCTACAGAACCAGAGAGGAACTTCCTGGTGGACCTACTTTCTGTTTTTAGGTATCTACCATCTGCACTGAATGTTCGTAAACCTCCCAGATGATTAACATCAAACATTTACCATTGACATGTAATCACAAATAATTTTCTAGTTAACTGCCTATTTGTGTATAAAACAGGAAACTGTTCATTCTTTCAAGAAATTCCTTGTTACAGTGAGTATTATGTGAGACATGACACGCAAGTCTGAGGTAAGTATGACATGATGATGGATCTCACATGAGCTATAGGATTAAACCTGCACTATGTCACTTTTCTACTGTAGCTATTTATTAGAAAATATCTCACGTAGGCATATTTGGGTTTTCCAAGAATAAAAATGTCAATATAAATAAAGAAAAATCTGAGCTTCATTATAGGGCTATAACTGTAGCTACAGCTCAAGCCACTAGGGGTTGCTAACGGGCAAACGTACATTGTGCAGGTTTAATTACAAACGCGATATGGGGCCCCCTGGCGGAGGCATGGAGTTTTAAGCCAATGTGAACCAATATTGTCCAATGTGATTCCTACTGGCTCATTGTTGCCCATGTAGGGCCACTTCTACAGCAGTGGGTTCTTCCCTGATCTAGACACAGGACCCACGTTTGTCATTGGCCATTAAGTCAAAATCCACGAGGCTCAATGTATTCATCCTATATCCTATTCATCCAATATATTATTTATATTGGATAATGTATGTTAAAACTTCTTTAATCAACAGTGAATCAAGTGCACTCTGCTCACCTCTAGAACTGGGATGCAGTCTGCAAGTGGATACTTCCTGTAGAAGCCAACATAAAGACTCAGAGCTGAGTCTTGGAGACTCAGACGTCACCAACACTGCAACTTTTGGTATCTTTGGTTCGAGATGTTTTTTGTCAAATGATGGCGCCTGCTATTCATGACGCACACAGAGGCAGCATCAGTCACCATGATGGCTGATGAGGCAAAGAGCAATTTATAATGTGTTTAAGATACACACATTCATTTATATTTTAGGAGTATAATGTAGGCCACATAGCATGTAGGCATACATCTATAACATGTGTGGTTGTCTCAACCAAAAAAAAAAGATCGTTGCATTAAGATGTAGGAAGATGGATTAATGGTTCCTTTCTTTTTTTGTTTCAAAACCATGGAGGGCCACTAGGCGGAGGGAGGGTCATGAATCGTGGCGTTATCCCGCTCTCCCGCAACGCAATTTCCGTTCTGAGTTGTGCGGTCCCCCTGGAGAGAGAAGAATGATAGACTGATCATAAGAATACTATTGTAACTATTAATAATATTTAAGTCGTTGTGCCAAACCGTTTGGCAATTAATTTAACCAAGCAACAGCCTAAAAATGCAACTGAAATGGATGTCGCTGCCACCGAAGTCCCGCCCTCTCTTTCTCGCTAGTAACGCACATTTAGAGCATCTCGTTCCAGCCGTGCTGTCGCGAGATGAGAACGCGCGGGAGCGAGCCAGCCGCTCGTCTCCGACCCCGTTTTCTCGCAGACCACGTGACATGTGCGGCGTGGGAACGCTGACTCCTGTCACGTGTCACGCGCACGCCGAACATTCATTTTCCTGCCCGTAGGTGATGGAAAAACGCATTAAAATACGACGACGTTTAATATCATAACGAGCACGCATCAGAACAGATCATGCGTTAGCTCGGAACACACCTGCTACTAACACACCTGCTACTAACACACCTGCTACTAACACACCTGCTACTAACACACCTGCTATTAACACACCTGCTACTAACACACCTGCTACTAACACACCTGCTACTAACACACCTGCTACTAACACACCTGCTACTAACACACCTGCTACTAACACACCTGCTACTAACACACCTGCTACTAACACACCTGCTACTAACACACCTGCTATTAACACACCTGCTACTAACACACCTGCTACTAACACACCTGCTACTAACACACCTGCTATTAACACACCTGCTACTAACACACCTGCTACTAACACACCTGCTACTAACACACCTGCTATTAACACACCTGCTACTAACACACCTGCTACTAACACACCTGCTACTAACACACCTGCTACTAACACACCTGCTACTAACACACCTGCTACTAACACACCTGCTACTAACACACCTGCTACTAACACACCTGCTACTAACACACCTGCTATTAACACACCTGCTACTAACACACCTGCTACTAACACACCTGCTATTAACACACCTGCTACTAACACACCTGCTACTAACACACCTGCTACTAACACACCTGCTACTAACACACCTGCTACTAACACACCTGCTACTAACACACCTGCTACTAACACACCTGCTACTAACACACCTGCTACTAACACACCTGCTACTAACACACCTGCTACTAACACCTGGTATTAGGACAGAGTGTGTGTGTGTGTGTGCGTGTGCGCATGCGTGCGTGCGTGTGTACCTTAGGTCCGGTGTAGGCCAGTGTGATCGCAGCTCCAGGGATTTTGAGCATCCTGGACAGAAGACCCTTCACCTTCTGCACTGTCATGGAGTCTAGAGGAGCAGGAGAAACCTCTGATTCAGCAGTCCTACTGTGTTACAGCAGAACTTCTGATCCAGCAGTCCTACTGTGTTACAGCAGAACCTCTAAATGTTCATCTAAGGTCATTTGGATATGAATCTAAAGTCTGCATTGTGAGACTAGATGCTAGTTAACAGATAGCTGCTAGTTAGCTGCCAGTAAGCAGCTAGTTTGCACTAATTAGCTGCTGGTTAGCCACTAGTCAGTGGCTGGTTGGCCGCTCATTAGCCGCTAGTTAGCAGAAGAGAACGTGTTTGAGTATCCTGTTCAACCTGGTAGCTTCTTCAGGGTGGACGGACGCCCCTCCTCCTGTGGACAGACGATCCTCACACCTGGAGAGACAGGTGGATATATATATATATATATATATATATATATATATGTGTATGTGAGGGAATGCATGTGGTTGGTGGCTGGCTGGCTTCATTGGCCTCACCTGGCCCAGGTAGAGTCTGGGGGGGTGGGGCTACAAGCCAGTGGTGCATTGGCCAATCAGTGCGCCACAGGTTAAGTCAGCCACCAGCACACACACTAGACAGTGCTAGCATGCTAGATAGCATGCACCATCTGCTCAATTTCATATTACATACAACTTGACAATAAACCGGATTATTTAACCAAAACCTGCATGTGTCCTTGGAGGAGCCCCTTCGGTGGCATTGTAGCACAAGCTATGCTACAATATATATAGCATGTTTGTGTATATAAATGTATATGAATGCATGAACATCTAAGTATATAACTATATATACAAGTAGAATATATGTACGGTAAATTGGGTGTGTGGGGGGGGACTAACTAATCAGCTGATTCTTGAGGGCAAATGGCTTCTGCTTCTTGAATTCTCCTTCCTCTGGGGCGCCATACTCTATAGACACACACACACACACACACACACACACACACACACACACACACACACACACACACACACACACACACACACACACACACACACACACACACACACACACACACACACACACACACTTATGAAAAATTTCGCACATGTTAGGTTATCATGTTTTGAAGACATATCTGTAGTTCTGATGTTATTCCTCTTATTTCAAAGTTATGATGTTATATTTAAGTAATGATGTTTGTTATTTCGTCATGACCACCCAAGACGTTATGTCTTGATGAGGTTATGTTGTGATAATGAGGTCATATTTACTGTTGATAAGCGTCCGGTAGCGGGGGTGCATTCGGCTGAACTGAGCGCTGGCATCTGATTGGCCTCCACACTTTAGCCACTCCTCCCCAAACATCTTGATGTAGTCAAGCTCCGCCCCCCGGCGGTCCTCTGGTTGCACCTGGCCATCGCCATGGAGACGGGGAGACAAGGGGAAAGATGCTTTGAGTTCAGCACACGTGACGTGTCACACTTCCAACCACTCCATGCAGCAAGCGACTACTTGATGTCATTATAGATCTATCTATCTCTATCTGTACATTTGTAAATCTGTTAGTTTATTTGTATTATTCTGTGTATTTCTCTATTGTTTTATTGTATTGTATTGCTATGCAACCTGGCACAAGAATTTCCTTCGGGATTAATAAAGTTCTATCTTATCTTATCTTATCTTATCTATAGTAAACTACATACTCAGTAGTTTGTACCGACCAGATTCTTGTTGAGGACGGCCAGGCAGCCCAGCTTGGCTGTGATGATCTGACTCGTTGTCTGGGGCGTGAGGTCGTTGGCCAGCTGGTTGTTATGGCGACAGGAAAGCTCCACTAGGCTGGGTAACTTATCCAGCTCATCCACCACCGACCACTACAGTAGAGGGAGACAGAGGCTCAGAGAGTGTGTGTGCGTGAGTGTGCGTGAGTGTGTGCGAGTGTGTGTGTGTGTGTGTGTGTGTGTGTGAGAGAGTGTGTGCGTGAGTGTGTGCGTGAGTGTGTGCGAGTGTGTGCGTGAGTGTGTGCGAGTGTGTGCGTGAGTGTGTGCGTGAGTGTGTGCGAGTGTAAGTGTGAGCATGCGTGTGTGAGTGTGTGTACCTGAGTTATGTTGTTGCGGTTCAGGATGAGAACCTTCAGGGCAGGAAACATGGCGGTCTTACCCCCTGCAGAGAGAGGAGTTCAAGCGTCATGCTAATGCTACCGTAGCAAGCATAGCTCTCGTGGCCGTATGCTAACAAAGACACATATAGGCTATGGAGATGCTAACAGAGGTACATCAGGGCTAAGGAAATGCTAACAGAGGTTTAGCTACCAGGAGGAACGTCGGGGAACTCGAGGACAGACAGGGACGTGCTGGACAGGTTCAGGTTCTCCAGCCTAGGAACACATAATCCCAGTTAGAGGATATCATCTAATCTGATACAATATTATAATATGAATCTCACCCAATCTAATCTCAGGTTGACACCGTACTGCCAGTCAAATAAACTATCCAATGTGATATAATCTAATCTTAATGTAGTCTAGTCTGCAATCTAGGTGTCATTTGTGCATAACGGTGCATGTATAATATTGAATAGGTGCACACCTAGGCATGTGTTATTATTATTAATTGGTGTGTACTTGTGCATGTGTAATTATTAATTGGTGTCTACCTGTGCATGTTTAATTATTAATTGGTGTGTACCTGTGCAGGTGTAATTCTTAATTGGTGTGTACCTGTAAAGGTGTAATCATTAATTGGCATGAACCTGTAAAGGTGGCAATATTAATTGCTGCATACCTGTAAAGGTGTCATTATTAATTGGTGATTCTGATTCTGATTCTGATTCTGATTCTGATTCTGATTCTGGTGTGTACCTGTGCAGGTGTTATTGAGAAAGAGGCAAGCCATAGCGTAGGGCTGTATCCTAACATTTGAAGTAAAACTATTGTCCTGAGTCAACATAAAACCAAAAAAATCATGTGCATAAAACAGGCGTAATTAGTGCGTACCTGGTCAGGTGAGCAAGGCTGAGGATGCTGTCTTGTACTAATGGGTTACTGGACAGGTCCAGCACTCTCAGGTCCTGCAGGACGTCCAATGGCCTTCAGAGAAGAGGTCATTGTTACAGCAGCAAAACCCCTTCTACCGAGTTTACAACCAACCAAGCCAGCATCTAACTGGTCCTCTGGTGTATAGAATCCACCGGCCGCTGAGCCCACCTGCTGAGTTGTGTGATGTCGTTCTCTGAGACGTACAGCTCTTCCAGCCGTGGCCACATGGGGGCACACTGCAGCAGCTGAGAGTATGAGTAGTAAGAGCAGATCATTCAATTAGAAAACGGCCACTTTATGATTATGTCTGTAATACTACCACGTATAAAATAACAACTATATTCAATATTAAAACAGTGTAATAATATACTATGAAGCTTTAATGGAGCATATATACTGAGATTAGTGAATCACAAGACCACAGTAAACGGCTTTGAGTGATATCCTGGTGTGGGGGTGTGGTTGTACCTGTGTCCAGGTGAGCTGGCAGCTGGTCAGGGACAGCACAGTCAGGCTGGAGAAGGCGTGGCTTAGAGACCTGGGATCTGAGGTCAGTGAGAGGCGGTTGAAGCTGAGAGAAACAGGAGGTAGAGGAATGGGTTGCAGGAAGTGAAGGCATAGGTTACAGGAAGTAGAGGAGTGGGTTACAGGAAGTAGAGGAGTGGGTTACAGGATGTAGAGGAGTGGGGTACAGGAAGTAGAGGAGTGGATTACAGGAACTAGAGGAGCAGGTTACAGGAAGTAGAGGTGTGTGTTCACACCTGAGCAGCATCTCTCTCAGGTGCTCCATGTTGTGGGTGATCTGCACCATGTCCTCCCAGCTGGACAGAAGGTTCCCACACAGGTCCAGAGATGTCACATCTACAACACGCTAAGGAGAGCAGAACATGCGACGGTATACACTAGAACACGCTAACAACACACCAGCAGCGTCTTGTCAGCACAGTGGTAAACGTGATCCACAGGGATCGCTCAAAGGGTCTGGGAAGAAGGGGTCTGGTCTTAGGGGGTCTGGACTACAGGGTGTGGGGTAAGGGGGTCTGGACTACAGCAGTCTGATTGAAGGATACTGGGCATGAAGGTCTTGATCTGGTCCACGGGTCCAGGACTACTGACCTCCGCCCGCCTCAGAGAGACCACCTCCAGGCTGTCCAACCTGCACAGAACCTACTGATGACATCATCCCTACGACCTCCTGATGACATCATTCCTACGACCTCCTGATGACATCATCCCTACAACCTCCTGATGACATCATCCCTACGACCTCCGGATGACATCATCCCTACGACCTCCTGATGACATCATCTCTATGAAACGACACAGCCTATAGACTTTAGCTGTACAACTGAACCTATATATATAATACATAGTTAATGCACCGATAGACTTGAGCCCCTGACCTGTTCCTGTTGAAGCCGGTGATCTCCACGGCCTTGGAAGAGATGATCTGCTGGGTGAAGGCCTCCTGGATGTCGAACTGGTAGAGGCCACGCACGGCGCCCACAAAGTCCACCCCGAAGGATGCCTTCTGGGGCCGCACGAAGGACCCCCCGCTGGGATGTCTGCACCACAACACAACTCACACTCTGATAGGCTGCACAGGGGTCAGAGGTCGAGGGGTCAGAGGTCGGGGGTCGTCACAGCCCGATCTGAATGTCAGCGGTTTACGGCAGAGATGGTTGACAGTTTTACTTTTATTTTATCATCGTCGATCGTGGAAATATGCTTAACTGAAACAATGAGGTGATCCCCCGGCTAACGGCTTTCAAGATTGAGCTGTAACGATCGGGCAGCGACAGGGTCGGGGGTCAAGACTACCTGCAGGTGAAGTACTGGACACCGTCATGGCTGCCGTCGTGTTTCCCACGCTCTGCGTTGTCCCACTCCACACCCAGCCACTGCCCTGACACACACACACACACACACACACACACACTTCTATGAACTCAGTGTAACGTGCATTTATCAGACTTATCAGATTTATCAGATTTATCAGCTTTTATCCAAAGCGACTTACAAAGAGTACATTTGTTGAAGAAGACAGCAATATATCACTGTGTTGACCCACCCACCCACACCCACACCCACACCCACACACACACACACACACACCGGGTGGTCTACCTGCTGTGGGGGGCACCTCTCCGACGTACCGCACCGTGCCGAGCTCCCCCTCGCACGACACCCGCCGACCGAGCGCGTCCGCCGGCATCGCCCCCTCCCTGCGGTCCGGAGCCTCCACCTCCTCTACCTGCTGCTGCCTCCACCACCTCAAACACCTTCCTTCCGCACTACAGCAGGCTCAGGAGCTCTAAACGCAGGACGACAACAGAGCTCTAAACCCAGGACTACAACAGAGCTCTAAACCCAGGACTACAACAGAGCTCCAGAGCTCTAACGATAAGCAGTGAGTTAAAAACTTTTTGTGCAAAACGCCCGACAGCCGACAGTAATTATAAAGAATACAAAATAGAGTAAAACTACAAAATAGAAATAGAACTATAAATAGAATTCTATATAAAATAAGTAAATAAAATCTAAAATGAAATGGAATATACAGTAAAATATACAGTAAAATATCCATACACATATAAATCGATGTACTAAAATATACATTGTTATATGCTGACATTCACAGAATGTCACAGAATACCTTCCCAGACAGTCGACACAACACTAGCACCAGCAGTTGGCACCAGGACTAGCACTAACACCAGCACCAGCACTAGCAGTAACACTAGCACCAGGACCAGCACTAGCAGTAACACCTAGCACTAGCATTTAGACATTGATGCCGAACTTGTTCAGCAGCCTGATGGCCTGACTGTGGAAGCTGTCTCTGAATCTGCTCGTGTGGCATTTGATACTGCGGTATCGCCTGCCTGACGGTTCAGGTTCTCCAGCCTAGGAACACATAATCCCAGTTAGAGGATATCATCTAATCTGATACAATATTATAATATGAATCTCACCCAATCTAATCTCAGGTTGACACCGTACTGCCAGTCAAATAAACTATCCAATGTGATATAATCTAATCTTAATGTAGTCTAGTCTGCAATCTAGGTGTCATTTGTGCATAACGGTGCATGTATAATATTGAATAGGTGCACACCTAGGCATGTGTTATTATTATTAATTGGTGTGTACTTGTGCATGTGTAATTATTAATTGGTGTCTACCTGTGCATGTTTAATTATTAATTGGTGTGTGTGATCTAGTCTGCAATCTAGGTGTCATTTGTGCATAACGGTGCATGTATAATATTGAATAGGTGCACACCTAGGCATGTGTTATTATTATTAATTGGTGTGTACTTGTGCATGTGTAATTATTAATTGGTGTCTACCATTCTTAATTGGTGTGTACCTGTAAAGGTGTAATCATTAATTGGCATGAACCTGTAAAGGTGGCAATATTAATTGCTGCATACCTGTAAAGGTGTCATTATTAATTGGTGATTCTGATTCTGATTCTGATTCTGATTCTGATTCTGATTCTGGTGTGTACCTGTGCAGGTGTTATTGAGAAAGAGGCAAGCCATAGCGTAGGGCTGTATCCTAACATTTGAAGTAAAACTATTGTCCTGAGTCAACATAAAACCAAAAAAATCATGTGCATAAAACAGGCGTAATTAGTGCGTACCTGGTCAGGTGAGCAAGGCTGAGGATGCTGTCTTGTACTAATGGGTTACTGGACAGGTCCAGCACTCTCAGGTCCTGCAGGACGTCCAATGGCCTTCAGAGAAGAGGTCATTGTTACAGCAGCAAAACCCCTTCTACCGAGTTTACAACCAACCAAGCCAGCATCTAACTGGTCCTCTGGTGTATAGAATCCACCGGCCGCTGAGCCCACCTGCTGAGTTGTGTGATGTCGTTCTCTGAGACGTACAGCTCTTCCAGCCGTGGCCACATGGGGGCACACTGCAGCAGCTGAGAGTATGAGTAGTAAGAGCAGATCATTCAATTAGAAAACGGCCACTTTATGATTATGTCTGTAATACTACCACGTATAAAATAACAACTATATTCAATATTAAAACAGTGTAATAATATACTATGAAGCTTTAATGGAGCATATATACTGAGATTAGTGAATCACAAGACCACAGTAAACGGCTTTGAGTGATATCCTGGTGTGGGGGTGTGGTTGTACCTGTGTCCAGGTGAGCTGGCAGCTGGTCAGGGACAGCACAGTCAGGCTGGAGAAGGCGTGGCTTAGAGACCTGGGATCTGAGGTCAGTGAGAGGCGGTTGAAGCTGAGAGAAACAGGAGGTAGAGGAATGGGTTGCAGGAAGTGAAGGCATAGGTTACAGGAAGTAGAGGAGTGGGTTACAGGAAGTAGAGGAGTGGGTTACAGGATGTAGAGGAGTGGGGTACAGGAAGTAGAGGAGTGGATTACAGGAACTAGAGGAGCAGGTTACAGGAAGTAGAGGTGTGTGTTCACACCTGAGCAGCATCTCTCTCAGGTGCTCCATGTTGTGGGTGATCTGCACCATGTCCTCCCAGCTGGACAGAAGGTTCCCACACAGGTCCAGAGATGTCACATCTACAACACGCTAAGGAGAGCAGAACATGCGACGGTATACACTAGAACACGCTAACAACACACCAGCAGCGTCTTGTCAGCACAGTGGTAAACGTGATCCACAGGGATCGCTCAAAGGGTCTGGGAAGAAGGGGTCTGGTCTTAGGGGGTCTGGACTACAGGGTGTGGGGTAAGGGGGTCTGGACTACAGCAGTCTGATTGAAGGATACTGGGCATGAAGGTCTTGATCTGGTCCACGGGTCCAGGACTACTGACCTCCGGGTCCCGTTGGTCACCTTCACGACTATGGGGAAGACCGTCCTTCCTCCGCTCAGAGAGGCACCACCCTCTGCTCAGGCCGTGCTCACCAACCCTTGCCAACCTCACTTGTCATGAGCCACATTCTATCTCCTCGACCTCCTATGACACTTCCTACGACTCCTGATACATCACCTACCTCCTGTGATTGACATCTCACACTTCACCTGTTCGAATGACCATCATTCCCTACGTCTGGACAACATGCAGCGTCCGAGGATGGATGCCTTACAGACGAGCCCGGGAAGGAATCCTCTCATCATCCCTACGACCTCCGGATGACATCATCCCTACGACCTCCTGATGACATCATCTCTATGAAACGACACAGCCTATAGACTTTAGCTGTACAACTGAACCTATATATATAATACATAGTTAATGCACCGATAGACTTGAGCCCCTGACCTGTTCCTGTTGAAGCCGGTGATCTCCACGGCCTTGGAAGAGATGATCTGCTGGGTGAAGGCCTCCTGGATGTCGAACTGGTAGAGGCCACGCACGGCGCCCACAAAGTCCACCCCGAAGGATGCCTTCTGGGGCCGCACGAAGGACCCCCCGCTGGGATGTCTGCACCACAACACAACTCACACTCTGATAGGCTGCACAGGGGTCAGAGGTCGAGGGGTCAGAGGTCGGGGGTCGTCACAGCCCGATCTGAATGTCAGCGGTTTACGGCAGAGATGGTTGACAGTTTTACTTTTATTTTATCATCGTCGATCGTGGAAATATGCTTAACTGAAACAATGAGGTGATCCCCCGGCTAACGGCTTTCAAGATTGAGCTGTAACGATCGGGCAGCGACAGGGTCGGGGGTCAAGACTACCTGCAGGTGAAGTACTGGACACCGTCATGGCTGCCGTCGTGTTTCCCACGCTCTGCGTTGTCCCACTCCACACCCAGCCACTGCCCTGACACACACACACACACACACACACACACACACACACACACACTTCTATGAACTCAGTGTAACGTGCATTTATCAGACTTATCAGATTTATCAGATTTATCAGCTTTTATCCAAAGCGACTTACAAAGAGTACATTTGTTGAAGAAGACAGCAATATATCACTGTGTTGACCCACCCACCCACACCCACACCCACACCCACACACACACACACACACACCGGGTGGTCTACCTGCTGTGGGGGGCACCTCTCCGACGTACCGCACCGTGCCGAGCTCCCCCTCGCACGACACCCGCCGACCGAGCGCGTCCGCCGGCATCGCCCCCTCCCTGCGGTCCGGAGCCTCCACCTCCTCTACCTGCTGCTGCCTCCACCACCTCAAACACCTTCCTTCCGCACTACAGCAGGCTCAGGAGCTCTAAACGCAGGACGACAACAGAGCTCTAAACCCAGGACTACAACAGAGCTCTAAACCCAGGACTACAACAGAGCTCTAAACCCAGGACTACAACAGAGCTCTAAACCCAGGACTACAACAGAGCTCTAAACCCAGGACTAGCCCTCTCATCCCAGAGCGTCTAAACCCTCGGAAGTGCGCCGGAAACCGGAAGTTTCCATATCAATGTTGCACATGAATAGCTGATATATTTATCATTAAAATATATTAAATTGTTACGGGATCGTATCTAAGACGCGTATATAGTTTATAAAATAGTTCATATCGTCCGCTTGAAATGTGAAACTTGATGTCCTAATGTACATATTTTTATATTTTGACTGTGCATTTGTAAATCTGTTAGTTTATTTGTATTATTCTGTGTATTTCTCTATTGTTTTATTGTACTGTGTTGCTATGCAACCTGGCACAAGAATTTCCTTCTGGATTAATAAAGTTCTATTCTATTCTAATGCGGACCCGGAGCCCGGAACCAGGAGGTAGGAACCTTTGTTTGTTTCAAGTTTGCGTCGCGGGTTCCCCGTCGGAGCCTTAGAGCAGCCGGACGGCAGGGGAACCGTGAGAGTCACGTGTTACATCTCACCCCGGCAACAAGTGACATTATAAACATTATATTATATCCGACATTAGAATCATGAAGGGGCTCCGCAAGAGGTTCGTCTGCCACTGGTTTTGTTTTCCTGCTAACCACGTGTTGTTGTTGTTTGTTCTGGAGCTGACCCCCCTAACACCTCCCTCTCCACAGAGCCTCGGGAGCCTCTGGAGGAACCTCTGGCAGCTCGGAGGACTACGTGGTGGGTCAGGTCTCCGGCAGCTTGTTCCCAACGCCCCCCGCGGGGTCAGGGTCTCTGTCGGCCCTGTTCCGCTCCGCCGGCCCCGCCCCGGTGGTCTTTGTGCCCGCCCCGGTGGTCCAGGTAAGGACCCTTGTAGCATCACGTCAAGAAGGAAGGAACGCAAGCAGGAGTGTCACGTCCATTCAAATATGGGCCTCTGTATGTTCTGTTGTTGCCATGGCAGTCCGTTGAAAAGGTCCCGGAGGTGAAGAAGCAGACTGAGCCAGCAGGGGTCAAAGGTCAAGCCGTGCCACGTCAGAAGAAAGTCCCCGAGAAGCCGGCAGACTGCCACCAGCTGGTGGTCCGGTGAGTCCCCCGATAGACTAATAAAGTTAGTCTTGTGTCCAGGGAGAGTGTCCTGTTGTGGTGATGACAGACTAATAAAGTTAGTCTTGTGTCCAGGGAGTGTGTCGTGTTGTGGTGATGACAGACTAATAAAGTTAGTCTTGTGTCCAGGGAGTGTGTCGTGTTGTGGTGATGACAGACTAATAAAGTTAGTCTTGTGTCCAGGGAGAGTGTCGTGTTGTGGTGATGACAGACTAATAAAGTTAGTCTTGTGTCCAGGGAGAGTGTCGTGTTGTGGTGATGAGACTAATAAAGTTAGTCTTGTTTCCAGGGAGAGTGTCGTGTTGTGGTGATGACAGACTAATAAAGTTAGTCTTGTGTCCAGGGAGAGTGTCGTGTTGTGGTGATGACAGACTAATAAAGTTAGTCTTGTGTCCAGGGAGAGTGTCGTGTTGTGGTGATGAGACTAATAAAGTTAGTCTTGTGTCCAGGGAGAGTGTCGTGTTGTGGTGATGAGACTAATAAAGTTAGTCTTGTGTCCAGGGAGAGTGTCGTGTTGTGGTGATGACAGACTAATAAAGTTAGTCTTGTGTCCAGGGAGAGTGTCGTGTTGTGGTGATGACAGACTAATAAAGTTAGTCTTGTATCCAGGGAGAGCGCGCTGCAGAACGCAGATAAACAGGAACAACAGAAGAAACCCACGCGAAGGAAAGCTGCCGTTGCCGTGAGCAATGAGGAGGAGTTGGTCCTTCCAGTGAAGAGGCCCCGCCCCACACTCTCAGTGGCCCGGGAGGAGGAGGAGGAGGAGGAGGAGGAGGACAAGACGAAGAGGACGGTGTTCGTGGGGAACTTGCCGGCCAGCTTCACCAAGAAGGTTAGACAGAGTCTGGAGGGGCCCCTGAAAGGCCTGAGAGAGGGGCCATAGATACATGTATATATCCATGTCTCTATATCTATACTGTGTGTGATCCCTCAGGGTCTGTTGAAGCTCTTCAGAGAGAAGGGAGCTGTGGAGTCAACCCGATTTCGCTCTGTGGTGAGACCTGCTAACCTCTCTCTCTTAACCTCACTGTCTCTTAACCTCACTCTAACCTCTCTCTCTCTTAGCCTCACTCTAACCTCTCTCACCAGTACCCCACTGTAAGGCCAACATGTTTCTCTGCCTAACTGCTCTCTCTCTCCTCACTGTATATGTCTCTTTACCACTCTCCCCCCCAGGTGAGGGAGGATCCGTCGGTTTCTCTCAGAGTAGCAACCATCCAGTAAGTGTGGTCCAAAACACCCTGTTTCTGCGGTAACGGGCAGCTTGGGTTACCTGGATACCAGGTACTGTGTGTGGTCATGCTGTTGTTTTGGCCCCCAGGCGCAAAGTGCACCCCATGAAGCAGAGTCTGAACGCCTACGTCGTCTTCAAGGACCAGAATGGGGCCAGCAGGGCTCTGGACAGGTCAGCACACACCCCAGCACCCAAGGCCCAGCACACCAAGACCTGAACAACCGCTCTAACACACACACACACATCTGTCTCCAGGAATGGCCTGGAGGTGGAGAAGGGCTACGTCATCCGAGTGGACAGAGTGGCGGAGAACACGGTAAGTCATGTGCGCTGCGGCCAGTAGGGGGTCACCAGAGCAGGTTGAGGTTGAGCGCGCTTACATGCTTACCTGAAGACCTCCTAAATGTTTCAGCATGACCACAAGAGGTCGGTGTTCGTGGGGAACCTGGCGTTTGGTGAGTGATATACCCATGACACCTTCGATATACCATAATTACTGTTGAACCAGGGTTAAAGACGTCCGATGTACGTATGGATGGATGGATGGATGGATGCATGCGTGTAGATCTGAGGGAGGCGTCTCTGCGGGAGCACTTTGTGTCGTGTGGCCGCGTGGAGGGCGTGCGGCTGGTCAGAGACAAGAGCTCCGGTCTGGGGAAAGGCTTCGGATATGTCCTGTTTCAGGTGAGACACCCTCGTCACAAACCATACCGAAGGGGATTGGAAGATGGCCTCTAGAGATGTCATCTTAGGTCATGTGTCAGGTAATAATGTAGTAGAAGATAATGTGTGATGTGATGCCTTTAATGTAATGGCAGACAAACCTCTTCTGAAGCCCCTTCATGTTTATAATGCAATATATAATATGTAATATATAATATAATCTTCACACAATGTTACCAACGCTTCTCAGAAGTGAGCGACAGCCATAGTTAAGTAAGGTGCCACAGGGGTCAGAAATACAACCTTAATGGTTCTTTGAGTCTTGTGGTCATAGCGATGCAACGCCACTTCCTGTGTCCAGAGCGCCGACTCGGTGCAGCTGGCCCTCAAGCTGGACGGCTCGACCCTGGAGGGTCGCAAGGTCCGCATCAAGAGGTCCGTCAAGAAGGCCATGGTCACCGGCGCCGCCAAAACTGCAGCCATGGTGCCCAGACGAGGGAGCGGGGCTAAGGACCAGCAGGCGACGGGGAAGGCAGCGAACGCAGAAGCCTTCAGGCGCCGTGTAGCGAGGAAGACTCAGCCAGCAGGGGGCGTGGCCTTCAGAGGGGAGACTGCTGACAGCAAGAAGAAGAAGAAGAAGAAACGGAAGAAGTTCCAGACCAAGAAGATCCACTTTGAATAACCGCTCTGGACTTCCTGTTGATGTTGGACACTTCCTGTCATTAACCCAGCTGTTCTCCCTACAACAGTTGAATATTGATAATGGTGTCATGTTTAGGTGTACACTAGCTGAACCAATCAGTGATGACATCTTGTGGTCGGAGTCGAAATAAACACAATAAACCAGCCGTTTGTCACCTTGTTTACTTGGGTTTACATTTCACCTCAAAAGATACAGGAACCATCACCAGAACAATAGATTCACTTAAAAGCATACAGATGTTGGGGGCGGGGCCCACATGATGGCAGATGTTGGGGGCGGGGCTACAAGCCCACATGATGGCAGATGTCGGGGGGCGGGGCTATGAGTCAACATGTCAGGTCTCCTACTCAGAAACCACAGCTAAGGACGCTTGCTTCAGGTAGGCCAGTCTAACCTCCTGTATGGACCAATGAGACGTCTCAGAAAGATAAACAACGTGTCATTTAATAAACAAGTCTAAAAAAAACAAAAAAAAGATTCCCAGGGTCGGCCGGAGGGCCGTTCACTCTAAATCGTCTTCACTGAGGCTCTGTGCCGTCACAATCCGCTGTGGATAGGAAGAGGAAACGGTTAACACCTGTCAATCACCTGTCACATTACTGCTACCACAGAGAGAGAGAGATGTGTATTAGTGTGTGCTTGTACCTGGCTGATGGTGGGCAGCTTGGTGAGCAACATCTGGAACACCGGGGGGGGCAGGGTCTGCTGCAACACCTGGAGAAGCTGCTGTGGCTGCCCACACACCGCGATGGCGTTGGTCAGGTGGTCCACCCCCGTCTCGTAGTCACCTGACACACAGGAAGCTAGGTCAGAGCCGCTAGCTCTGTTGTACGGAGCACAGAGTAGCACGCTAGCAGGAAAGTAGTTAGCATGTTGGCTATGACAGTGAATCAGTTAGCACAATGCTAGCAGTGTATGAAATATATTATGAAGACGTTAGCATGATGTTAGCACGGCGGGCTCACCTTGGGCCAGTAGCTCCTCCCCCAGCTGGATCTCCTCCAGGAAGAACTTCTGGACAGCCTCAGGGTCCTTCAGGTCCGGGAGCTGAACACCGGGAAGCAACCGTACACATTTACTAATCCACATACGACCACATTAACGTTGGCTGACCACTTCAAATGTTTGTTTAGTGTTTATTTTACAATATAGAATATTGGACATATAATGGACATACAGTATAGACATATAGTTCTATTTCGGCCAAATTGGAGGTGCTTGTCATAATGTTGTTTGGTGGATCGAGTCTTCATGTGTGGACCGAATCTGACCCGCGACTCGACCCACATCTTCTTCGTTTCACCCAGAACCAAACTCAGAAAAAAAAAACGACGACAAAATATCAGCCATCACTTTTTTTGCGGGTCGCCCACGGATACCAGACAGGATGCAGGACTCTGCCCTGCATCCTGTCTCAGATGATCCTACCTTTGACATCCCAGCTCTCTCCTTGTCCACTTTCTGCCTTCTCCTCCCTGAGAGGGACAGAGGGAGGGAGGGAAGGGAGGGAAGGAGAGAGGAGAAGGGAGGGAGAGAGAGAGAGGAGAAGGGAGGGAGAGAGAGAGGGAGGGAGAAAGAGGAGAAGGGAGGGAGAGAGAGAGGGAGGGAGAAAGAGGAGACATCTTATTACCTTGTTGTCTCATCAGATTTTAAAGACCTTTGAGAGAAGCTGGTGGTCACATGACATCTTGCTCTACAATGGGACCAGAACACACAACCTTACATAACTACTGACCCCAGAACTGACCCCCAGACACAACTACTGACCCCAGAACTGACCCCCAGACACAACTACTGACCCCCAGACCCCCAGACAACTACTGACCCCAGAACTGACCCCCAGACAGCCAACTACTGGCCCCCAGAACACAACTACTGGACCCCAGAACTTTATCCCCCAGGACACAACTACTTGACCCCCCAGAACACAACTGACTGACCCCAGAACTGACCCCCTGGGACAACAACTACTTGACCCCCCAACCACAACTACTTGACCCCCAATGCACCGGACACAAAATACTGCACCCCAGAACTGACCCCCAGAACACAACTACTGACCCCAGAACTGACCCCCAGCACAACCTACTGACGCAGAACTGACCCCCAGACCACAACTACTGACCCCCGGGACACAACTACTGGGACCCCCGGACACAACTACTGACCCCAGAACTGACCCCATTCACAACTACTGACCCCCGACACGAACTTACTTGGACCCCCCAGAACTGAGCCCCGCGACACAACTCTGACCCCAGAACTGACCCCCAGACACAACTACTGACCCCAGAACTGACCCCCAGACACAACTACTGACCCCAGAACTGACCCCCAGACACACTACTGACCCCAGAAATGACCCCCGGACAACAACTACTGACCCCCGACACAACTACTGACCCCAGAACGACTACTGACCCCCAGACACAACTACTGACCCCAGAACTGACCCCCAGACACAACTACTGACCCCCAGACACAACTACTGACCCCAGAACTGATCCCCGGGCCCAACTACTGACCCCAGACACAACTGACCCCAGAACTGACCCCCAGACACAACTACTGACCCCCGGACAACTACTGACCCCTACACCCTGCTGGTCTGGCAGTAGAACCCTCAGCACTAGAGTCCTGAAGCAGGAGGAGAAGACATAGGAGACGTGGGAGGAGAAGGAGGAGGAGGAGGAAAAGACGCAGGAGATGTGGGAGGAGGAGGAGGAGGTCAAAAGGTAGAAGCAGGTTGAGAAGGAGGTGAAGGGAAGGAGGAGCAGCAGCAGCAGGAGAAGTAGGAGGAGTAGAAGACGCAGGAGACGTGGGAGCAGGAGGAGCAGCAGCAGGAGGAGGTCAAAAGGTCAAAAGGTAGCAGCAGGAGAGGAAGCAGGAGGAGCAGGTGGCGAAGGGGGTGAAGGGAAGGAGGAGGAAGAGAAGGAGGTGAAAGGCAGCAGCAGCAGGAGGAGTAGAAGACGCAGGAGACGTGGGAGGGGGAGCAGGAGGAGGAGCAGCAGGGGGAGGAGGTCACTCACGCTCCCGCAGTCTGTTCTTGAAGTGCGGGTCGCTGCGTCTCTTGCGGTCGAAGTAGACGCAGTAGCCGAGCAGCAGCGCGCCGCAGAGCCCCGCCCCCCACAGCCCCGCCCCCAGGCTGCTGGACCGGCCGCCCATCATCTGGTCGCTATCGATCAGGTGTCGATCAGGTTTCGATCAGGTGTCGATCCCCGATCAGCTCGGTGACGTCTGGCGCGCAGGGCAGGACAGGACAGGACAGGACCGGAAGGACCGGAAGGACCCCCCGACTTTCTTGGGCTCGACATGCGGCGGCGGCGGCTGTCTGCGCCGAACGCCTGTCTAAAATGTCCGCGTAACATAATAAATAATCACAGACGGACCGTTAGTAACGTTAGTAACGTTAGAAACACAGACGCGGCCCTCGTGGGATCAATCAAGAGTATTAATGGAGCGTCAAACTGGTTTTTTATTCATCGACATTTTTGGTTAAATACTGGCGCCGATCTGATGTCGACCAGCAGGGGGCAGCAGAGCGCTTATTTTATACACATTTGATCTGACATATATACATATATATAAATATATATATATAAAAAATATATAGAACTATAATCTATATATAATATATTTTATATATTTAAGATGTGCTTTATTAATACCAATGGTAATTAATGAATAATTCTTGTAATTTTTGTTAGTCTCAACACCTTCGAAGTCCTCAGCAGGCGATGAACATAATATATCATATATATCAAATCAAATATATCAAATAAAACCTTTTATACACTTACTGCTCTAACCTGTGACTGAGTGTACTAACCACTACTTAATACTTCATATACTGTATATAACTGGTTAATACGTCCACCTAACCCGTTCATAAAGTGTGTTGGTTGTCAGATAGGACCAAGACTTTAACAAGCCAGAGACCCTGAAGACCAGACCGGACTAGTGGTGGTTCTATAGACCAGACTGGACTAGTGGTGGTTCTGTAGACCACCTCTAGTCAGACTTCATGTTCTCAATTGGACATCCTGACTACTGTTCCCACACAAGATCATGTGATCAGCTGGTCATGTGATCACAGAGCCTTCCTCCAGTCCAGCAGATCAGACTGAAGCGCCGCCCCCCAAACACCCTCCGCTAGGTTGAGGGGTGAAGGTGGAGTCTTGGTCAGGAGGGCTCTGCAGAGGGTGGTGTGACTGGCACTACACTCCCCACCCTGCAGGACCTGTACCCCAGGAGGTGCGGAACCAGAGCCTGCAGGATCCTCACCACCCTGCACTCCAGGAGGTGTGGAACTACAGCCTGCAGTATCCTCACCAACAGACTTAACTGCTGCAGTCACAAGCACCTCCACAGTCACACTGCGAGAACAGACCAAGTTTCTTTCTGCAGGCCATCAGGACTGAACTCTGACCTCACCAGCCCCCCAAGCAGTATAGTCCTACTACATAACTTTTATATTTCCTTGTTGATATGCCTTGCGGTTTATTTGCCAACATTTCTCAAAATAAAAAGCTGCTTTTTGCTGTAAAGCCGATCATTTCCCTTCAATTCATGATATTTGTATTGTTCGGTTACACATTCTTCTGGGCATCACCACTTTAATTTCACTGCACAGCCTGCATGTGAAGATTACACTTCTTGAATCTTGAGATCTGATCTCTAAAGACCTTGATTAGTTAAGTCTAGTTCAACCAGTCTTACTGGAATCCAGAATATTTGACTGTACTTTCATCTCCATTTGCATGGAGCCAGCAGTGTACTCAACTAGTTGAGTGTTTAGTCTCCTTTTACAGAACCATCCTAGTGTCAGCAAGGTCACCTCATGACACACCACCGTCAACAGTCACACGCTGGTTAGATAAGACACAATTTATTTTTATCCATTTAAAAATACTTGAATCATAATCCTTTTACAATATTTAAAAAAAAAAAAAATGTATCTACAAGGTTCCTTTCTATTTACACATGAAAAGCAGGCGACCGAGGTGTAGCCTTTTAAAGCAAACGATTAAACACTAAAAACTTGTCCAAACATCTCCTGCGAGGCGTAGGTCATGTAGAGGAAGCCGTCATGGTCCTTGTGGTCTCTGTAGACCTGCGCCATCGTCAGGCTCATGCTGCTCACGCCACTGTTGTTGAGCAGCAGGTAGAAGGCATGGGTGGGCAGAAGGGCCATGCGGTTCCTAGAAAACACAACAGTAACCAGCTTATTCCCCCCCCCATCCTCTGGGTCACAGCGACCCCACATGATCCCCACAGCATACGTCAGAACGTGTTGAAGAGGTGATGCTAACAAATACTCCCGTGTGTCAATGTGTTGGAAAACCCTTCACTGCCAGCATGTGTGTCTGGCAACTGGTTCGGACCAGTGAACCCGGACGATCGCGGTCCAAGATACTATAGTCGTTTCACCTGGGAGGCCACGCCCTGCGGAGCATGCAGATCCCACGTGCTGCTAGACCGAGGTGGGGTAGAGTCTG
>PIJE02000285.1:457546-460286 GCA_002895965.2 Coryphaenoides rupestris | reverse complement strand
CATCATGTGTGTGTGTGTGTGTGTGTGTTTGTGTGTGTGTGTGTGTGTGAGAGTGTTTATGTGAGAAAATGCAAAATGCATGTGTTTGTGTGACCCCCATATGCATATCTTTGCACCTGTGTGAGTGATTCTGTGTGTGTGGCACACACACACCGCCACAGTAGGCGTTGCCATGACTTTGGAGGTTTCCATGGCACCTCCCAGTAAGCTACACCCAGAGACTGACATGCGGTTCAACGACTACACTTGATTCACGCACGCATCGCGATGGGAATTGCTTATTCATCAATCACCATGCCGTCCCACACACAGCCCCTGCCCCGTCCACCGCTCGTAATTGGCATCTGCTTCAGTGTCTTGTTGATTGACGCGATAACATTTACACAGTGAAATTCTTTTACCCTTACATATATATATTTCCCCTCCTCCTCCTTACATACGCGAGGAGAAGCAGTCTGCCATCTCTGCCCTCCATGAGATGTGTCAAATCAGATCTGCCGTCCCCCGCCTCTCAGCACGGCCTCGCTCTGAAGGGTCGGCAGCAGTGAATTGCGGTGCAGATCATTTCTGGTGGCATCGGTGAACATCCTCTTTCATTACTGTTGGCATGTTTAAGCCACACACACAGACACACACACACACACACACACACACACACACACACACACACACACACATATATATATATCATTTCTAACTTGACATGTACATAATTAACCTTGTCTTTAAGACTTGTGCAGTCTTAATGACAAGGCTTGCAGAATATAAACATGCCATGCTTTACACAAGGCATGCTCTCTGACACGTGTAATGTGTCATCCATTTGAGTTTAATTTCGTTAATGAGCACGTAATTACATGTTCATTGACATTTGACTTGCTGTAGCATAATATTGACTGTATTGTGTGTTGACGTCTAGTCTGACGTCTGTTTGACATCTAGAATTACAGTTTCAGTTGTCAGAACATAGATTATTAAATGGATTGTTGTATTTGAATTAAAAAAGGGATTTCCTCTGGCCAAGAGTAAAAAAAAAAGGTCTCCTTTAGTACTGGACTATCACCCTAATAAAAGCACATACACTGCCAATGATGTCAGCAGTGTGATGCTAATGTGTGGCAGGGATTTGCTAAAACAGAGCACGGCCCCTGCATGCTTACAGCCTTCCCTCCCGAGTCCCGCCATATAACCGTTGAATTCCGTGCTGCATTGTGCTACTGCACCCCGAGAGCCGATTGAAACATTATTACGCGACTTCAGACGCGACTCGCCCCACGCTCTCTTACCTGCTGCATCTCCCCACACGCCTTCTATATCACACGTCCATCCAGGTAGCTTGTTAGCGAAAGGCTCTCGCTGGTTTAAACAAGAACACCCTGGACCAAACACAGCGGAGCGCCCAGAACCACGGCCCGGAGGAGCTAATCGACAGCTTAGATTAGAAAGAGGCAGAGAATAGACAATCGTAGCTAGAAATAGCAGGCTTAGATATTTAAACCGAGGCTAAATTCACAGAAGTACAGACGTTATATAGGCTAGCGACTTGGAATAGAATGCATAGGGGTGACTGATGACGGTGTCAGGAAGCAGGTGTAAGTATCCACGCCCCCACCCGCTTCCTCACCCCTGTCCCACCCGTGAGCTAACCAATTCCTATCTCATCCGAAGAGGACCCAGGTTTTTCATTGTAAAAGAGCGGGCTCTGCCAAAACGTTGCCAGCTGCTATTACTCGGCAACAAGGGCCTTCTGACTGATGGCTTCTGATAGCTCAGTAAGCTCTTCAATCCCTCAAATAGACCATTTCTGTCTCTCGATTGTACTTTAATATTTCCCCCCCGCCCAACCACACTCCACGTCTCTCTTCTCATTGGCTGGGGAGGCGAGATTCTGATCTTAGGAAACAAGCGACAGGAAAAGCAACACCATGAGTGTGGTTGAGTTGACAGGCTGAAATAGGCCTCTCTGTATGAAAATCACATGGAGATTAGGCCTTGGAGAGCGACATGCCATTTGAATTTCATGCAGTGTTGTTGGCAAGGTTGCTATTAGAGTTGTTGAATATAAAGAGCTGTCGGGTGTATCCTGTTGCTTTACATTTAACGTGTACAGCCAGTGGTGACGTTTTTGGAGAAACCTAAATGTTAAAAATAGTAAAATAGTTTCCTTTTGTGTGTGTGTGCGTGTGTGTGTGTTGCACGTATGTTTGCATGTAAGGGAGTTGTGTGTGTGTTTGTAGGGGAGGTGTGTGTGTGTGTAGGGGAGATGTGTGTGTGTGTGTATGTGTGTGTGTGNCCTGGTGCGTGTGATGTAACCAATGGGACGCGCCGATTTAGTAAATAGTGGCCAAATGTGGCAATCCAAAGCCACTCGGGTTTATTATGAGGCTCTAGGACCCTGCGGAGGGGCAGTGTGTAAATGGGCATAGTGTTAAAGCACGATCTCGCACACACACACACACACACACACCTCGGATGGGGGGCGGGGCGGGGGGGGGGGGTCGAGATACAGGTACAGTGCGCGGAAACCATCCCGGGTTTACAACAATAGATGCACCTGCCCGGGAGAGCTTTCCCTTACATTTTGCGTCCGTACACGTTGATCGACTTTCACGATCATCTTGATCAGACTCTTTGAAGGCGACTTAAAGTATCCTCTTCCTCTTCTTCTTCTTCTTCTTCTTCTTCTTCGGTATTCCGGTGTGGAAAAACCGCGCGCTTTGTTTGGACATCAACCGCTTTG
>PIJE02000285.1:435046-452546 GCA_002895965.2 Coryphaenoides rupestris | reverse complement strand
CGTGCTGAAGTGATGCCCTGGCCTACAATGTTCTTACCTTTGTATGTCCTGGCATTTAAAAATCAGTACTTAGTAACGTGTTATCCTGGCCAATTATGGTACCAAAATGTGCCTGTTTTTTGTACAGAACATACGTCACATTAATTATTGTAATACTTTTTTAAGTGAAATAAAATGCGACACAAAAATGATCATTCCCACGAATAGCACATTTTTTTTACCATGTCCTTCAGCCCGAGTGTTGTTCAATGGGAAATATGGGTGGAGCCTCCATGGCGATGGGAGTTGTTCTAGATAAAGGTGGAGCCTCCATGGCGTTGGGGGGTGTTGTTCTAAATAAAGGTTGGAGCTTCCGTGACGTTGGGTGTGTTTGCCGTTATTTATTGCAGGCACTCCACGTCGGGATATTTCAAGCCTAGCGGAGGATGAATGGGGAACATTGGTGCCGTCCTTGCTTCTCGTGTCACTGGGCTCATTTGGCGGCTGCTCCTTGCTCCAGCAGCAAGAAGGAGACCCAGAAGTAGCCCCCGTGTTTAAAGACAGGTGTTCCATGCATCTGGGAGTTAGCCCTGTTCTTATTTTTAGCCACTCAGCTCGAGGGTTTTTTCGTCAAAATGTGTCCTTCGTCTTTTCCTCCTGCGGCGCGCTTACCACATCTGTCACTCACGATTTGCGTCCACTGGCTTAAAGGCTTGGTTTGCGAGTCACCAGGCGGTTAGCACGTTATGCAAACACAAGCCTGAGCCTGGCTGTGCGATTGTACCGCACCGCCGGAACGTACTACTCACCAACACAGACTTGTCCACGTGCCACCGTCTTGGCATCCGCTTTTATTTATTTATTATTAAAAAATAATTGGGGGGGTTGGGGGTATGAAAGTTTAATTCTCAGTCCTACTTTCAGTTATGAGTTAGTCGTCAGAAGAGGTATTTCTTTATTCTGCGTTTTTAATACAGATTGATACAAATGATCCAATTAGGAGTTTGTGGAGAGGTAATAGGCAACGGTAGCTCTTACAATGTGGCACCACATGGGTCTAATGGGCGACGGCTGTAAAGAATGGTATGTCTTAGAAGATGAGAGCATTTAATGCCTGCCATAAATCATTTTCAATTTGGTAAGGAGACATGCGTTTATAGTTTATAGAGCATTGCTATATTACTCCCTTTCCTTCTCCTCTCCGTCTCTCTCTCTTATTCTATTTCCTGCTCTCTTTCCTAACTCTGTCTCTCTCTCTTTTTATACTCACTCTCTAATTTTTCTGTAGTGTCGATTGACTTTGCCGTGTTGGATTAATGACAGTTTCCCCATAACCACAAGCCTTTTCTTATGCTTTAATGAAGGAAATGTGGTTTCACTTTCTTCAATTTGTTTCCCCTGAGAATGTAATCAACCTTGTTTGCAGTTGTAATGTAAAGGGCACGAGGAAATTAGCAAACATAAACAAACTAAAGCATCAAAGCAATTGTCGGAACTTGTAGTCTTTTGCCTCAAGTGATTTACAATTTAAAAATAAATTGCGTCTGCAAACGTTTCACATTTCAGACATGCTATAGAAACATTTACAGAGAGCTTTCATTTGGGATCATTACACATTTTCAGGCGACTTCAAGTAATTATTACACGCTAGCTTCTCCTCGGT
The DNA here is from genome assembly GCA_002895965.2 of Coryphaenoides rupestris. Classification (NCBI taxonomy): domain Eukaryota; kingdom Metazoa; phylum Chordata; class Actinopteri; order Gadiformes; family Macrouridae; genus Coryphaenoides; species Coryphaenoides rupestris. Next base: position 450,904 of record PIJE02000285.1, on the reverse strand, counting down.
ACAGCAGCTCCACTGTGAAATGCCTGCAGTTGACATCGAATAGTTTCATCAAGAAGAGTTAATGCCCATAACGAGATTCCCATTGTGGAGTAGTAAGCAGAGTATATCAAGATGGAACAACAACCACCAAGGAGTGCTACTCAAATTAAGGCAACAATCCAATCACGCATCAACTGCAGCCAAGACAACCTCGAGGCCACCTCGAGCCCAAGTTAAAGTGCAGCATTATAGTTACGCCTTACATTAGTGAGTCATATAGATCCAGACCACAAGTCAATTTGTCACACCTAGAAAAAGGCAAGACAACCAAAGAACATAAAAAAAAAAATGATGAAAAACTCTGAACTTTGTAGTTTCTTTCTAATTCATCTAAACCGCGATAAAAGGAAACGTCAGCTGTTTGTTCCTCCCCCCCCCCCCCCCCCCACTCCCAGTGGTGGGTTAGGATGGGAAGACGACACAAGTGCTCCCACCACTAAGCTGCTTGGAGACTGTCTCGCCATCGACAGCCATCGCAGCAGAATTATCTCAGCTGCCAATGATGCAAGACACTGTGAACCTAGAGAAGTGTCACCAGAGCCCACAAGAGCTGTTGTCATTTAGTGTAGAAATCCTTCTTTAGAAAGCCGTTAGAAATAAAAAATTTGAATGCAGCGCAACACGATTAACCTTGAACACTGTTCATGTGATGTGTAATTTACATTTTAAAGGGAACTTGAGGCGTGGGCGCCTTGTGGCTCTTACTTGTAATCTACACATTAATTAAGAGAGACACATTTATACTCGGTGTACTGTGTTCTATTGAGGAACTTGATGATAAACATAACTAGCAGAACTAAAAGAGGTTCAAGGTGGAAAAAAATCGAAATGGTTCAAAATCTCTGAAATGCCAGGCGGAACAAAATCCAAACCGCAACAACACCTTTCTGAGTCATCGCCACCACCGTCCAACCCATTTATCCTTGGGTGAGACCCAGTCACCCGTACGTTTGTTTGAAGACAGGGGAACAGTTGGAGCGTTTAGCCCGGCCGCCGTCACCCCTCCGCCCTTGACTTCTTCTTGCGGTGAACTCGCCCTGCCCGCCACATCATCCCCGCACTGCTGCGCACCGACACACCGGGATACACGCTACAGTGTCCCCAGACTCCCCGGGATGAAGGGTGGGTGGTTAGAGGGGGACGGTGGCGGTGGCGGCGGCGTGGTGGGGAGTGGTGCGGTGTGGTCTGGTCTGGTGTGGTGGTGGGTCATCATTTATCTCTAGCTTGTGCACCGCCCCTTTTTTTGTTTAATTTCCCTACACCTTGTTTTCTGTCAGCAGATGATGCATAATAGGCGGGATTCGTTTAGTGGGTTTTTTGGTTCCCCGTGTGACGCGCCAACACGTCCTGACAGATAAAGATACGCTGGCATTACCTTCCCCTCCTCACCACTCCCCTCCTCGACGTCTGTGACAGGTTAATTCTTTGAGCGTTGTAAATACAGAGACAAATGAATTATGCATGTGGAGACATAAAAAGAAGCAAGCAATGTGTTTTTGTGGTCACAGTAGACAATATTTTCTTACGCAGCTCTGTGGATGACTGCAGGTTGTCGTCTATAACGTATCCATTCTGTCAAACTTGACTGTACCGCGGTGGGAATTTCTTTTTCAGAGATGCTTGAAATGCTTGAAATGCTTGAAATGCTTGAAATGCCGATTTCGAGTAATTTCCCAATTGGCGTAAGTGTGCCTATTGCTTATCTAATTGCACTCAACATGGCAATGCAAATTTGTTTTGAAGTAAGGATACATATTTGGTGGAATTATTTACAATTTTACTCATATGGTCAATATTAAGTCAGTACAAATAACTTGAGGACACCATGAAATAAATATTGATATTAATATAGTTCTCACAGTATTGTTAGCCCGGTTCCATAAGCTTTTTCTTTATACGAGATAAAATGAAGCATTTTTTTTTATAAATTGTAATGAACAAAGCATCTCAATGGTTATTCACCATGACAAGTGACAGACATTTTCCAACGGCCCACCCCACAATGAGGCCGATTGAACTGTAATAGTCGTGACTCTTGTGGAATTTTATAATTTATCCAAGTCACGCAGGCCTTTGGTGAAGTCGTGCGACGACGATGAGACATACCAGAACGCTACGTCTTCAATGGCACAATAAAACCCATTCATCTTTTATGAGCCACTCTCACTGTTTTGTCTCGCAACTCCAGTGCGCCGGGAACAATTTGTGATGTCATAGCGGCCTGTGGCTTTCAGGCCCAAATGAGACGGCAGCGCTTAGAGAGCAACAGTAATTCAGAGCTTTGTTGAAGCTGACACCGATGACGGCACCTAAGCGATAGTCTAATGATTCCATTTAGCAAACGTTTGGCGCGGGGCTCTTTGCTTTTGACTTGGGGCAGAAGCCTGGGCGAGTATTCGTGGCGTGTAAATCTCCTCATATCTCGGGTGAGCTGTGTTGCTTTTCCCTGGAGTTATAAGAAAAGGGGACTATTGCTCTGTGAGGAAAAAAAAATGAATTCACTGACCGATTCATTCCATCCATGTGAGAATCAAATCCTGAGAAGTGTCTGCATCCAGTCATATTATTACAGCATTATTCAGAAAACAAACATTTAATTCCTCAATTGTTTTGGCAACGCTGACTCAGTGTTTGGCTACCAATTAAACGTATGTTTCCCTATTTATATAACTGTATATAAATATATATATATATTTAAATACATATTACACCTGTGTTCATAAAAAGTCAACACACTCAAATGCTAAAGGTTAATGTTCAGCCACATACCTATCTATGTGTCCATTATGCTCATGGCAACAAAAGCAAAAAACAAAAAGGTCCTTAAACCTCAGTCAGCGTGTAACCGGATCCTCTCTTGAGTGAGTGAGAGAAAGAAAGGTGAACAGAAACAGAGAAAGTAAAAACAAAAAAAAAAAGAGAGAAAGAAGAGTGGAAAGACAGGGAAATCACACAAAAGAAAGAAGGATGGTCACAGTGAAATTGCGAGAAGGGAGGGCGGTAGAGACGCCTAAAAGAGAGTAGCAGGCAGGAAGGGTTGAGTAGGAGAGGACGGCGGTGGACGGAGAGAAAGGAATGTTGCCTTTCAAACACGCCGCGACTCATTTTTATCATGAAAGGATGACATTTCAGCGATGCTTCATCCCCGACTTTGGCATTTCAAATTAATAAAAAGCCCCTAATAACGAGGCAGATGAGCTGAATCACTGTGAGCCAGCACCACACAGGGATTTCTTTTTTTCCACGCTATCCCCTCCCCCACTACACCCCCCACCCCACCCAATTCTGTGTGTCCTATTTTCTATGAAACCCTGAGCCGTGACCCCCCCCCACCCCCCCCCCTCCTCCTCCTGAATTTGCTTGAGAATGGTTGGATACCGCATCTCCGGCCTCCAATATTAACAGCCCTTATTGGCACACCATAATTAGTTCCAAAGTGGCTTATAAGCAACATTCATTCAGCTCCCTCCCCCAACCACAACCATTAATATTCAGCTGACAAATTACTTTTCATTTTTAACACCTTGAATATAAATTATGCAGTAGAATATAGTAAAATACTTATAGTAACTCGCAAACACGGTCTGTGACAGGCATAACGTTGCAGTGGCTTTCTCCAATGCCAGAGTCGTTTTAAATATTCGACCATTATAAAAGTGCACGTAAACAACTGGTGCGCCTTTGATGAAGGTGAATGAGAAGAATTTCTTCTTCGTGGGTAAGGTGGCCTTGTTCCTTGCGACATTCCCTACATCTTCCTGTCCTTTGCAGAGCAGTAACAAGCTGCCTAAGCACCAATTACGAAGATCCACTCCTACTACCTGAGCCGCGTTCAGCTGGGTCTTCACTAGTACATCACCACTATTGTCTTCCTAGTCCATTTACGCAGTAACCAATCAGACTATTTTCTATTTTTGTGCCGTTTTCGGTTTCCTGCATGTGTTTTCTTTGTATACCTTATTTCCAAATGGAAGCCCAATTGTGTATTTTTGTTTCATTTAACAATGCAAGATTCCGACTGTCTTAGTCACGTTAGTAACTTTGAGCCCTACATTCTTTCACACTCATACATTGATTCACTACCTTAACACAAACACCTCCGCAGACCCGATACGATTGTGTTCTGTGCTCGTAGCGGCACAGTTACAGTTCTGTACTCAAAGGGACCTCACCAATTGTTCTGTTTGAACAGAATCACAAGAGATGCCCTTTCCAATTCATTTGATGCCTTGGGCTCGTGTTGCTTTAAACACATCCCCAACTTCATTAATATTAAGGATGTGCTGTGACAGGAGACATCTCAATCTCAGGTGGAGAGGCCCCTCCCCCAAGGGACGCAATGAAATACCAAGCACCAAAATGAGGGACGCACCATAAAGACGCTCTCATTATGGCAACGTGTAAAGCTGTCAGTTGAAGCTTAACAGAAACACGCTTCCCATCCCTCAACCCTTCGACACACGCATGTACGTGGCCGGGTGTGCGCACACACACAGACACACATGCAGCATAAGCACTATCCGTTGACTGCTCACACAGCAGTAGAGCGGTGTTAAATTTTGAGCCCAGCGGGACTCCGCCGCACGGGACAGATAATGTGGCCAGGTGTTAATTAATGTGGAGCGCGCTCTGGCTCATCTGCCGACGTCCTGTGAATCCAAATGGAGTCTGCGAGCAGGAAACACGCGCGCTGTTGATTTGCAAAGGCAACGAGATGCCGCCTCAAAAGGCCAGATCCGCTGCACCGCGGAGCCTCAAAGGGACAGGCTTGGCCAGGGCTTTGTTCTGGAGGGTGGGGCCTGCTTGGCACGGGGCGGTGGTAGGTGGGGGGGAGGGAATGGCGGCGGTGTGAACGCCAGGGCACGTTTTGTTTTCCTGTTGAGCCGATGTCTGAGCCACTCACAATCACATTTCTAAATTACAAATTACACAGCGCAGTGGCGCCCAGCAGTCTACTACTTGCTTCCATCCTCCCTGGCTTCTGATTTCTTCTGATGTGATTTCTTTCAAATGTGTTGTGATGACGGCGGCGGTCATCACAACATCACGACCCTGGCATATATGACAATGTCAATGTTTTTCATTTGTTCCCATTTGTTTCTCCTTTAAACGTCGTCTGTACCAAGTAGGGCTGGGTATGCTAAAACCATTGCCAGTACATTTTAATACGGTACTGGCATTCAAGCGGTGAAACAGCTTTTTCAAATTTAGAGCAAAAACAACTGCATTCATTTATTTTAAAACAAAAATACATGGAACAATATATTGTTAAATAAATAATTTAAAAAAAGTAAACTAAATAAAGTAAGTAAATAACAGTTACAATATTTCTGCATTGTGGGTTGAATGTACACTTTTGCCACAAACTGAAAATAATAAACAACCACAACTCGCTTTGTCAGGTGCTCATACTTTTCGCTTCTATAATTATTACTTTATAAGAACACCAAAGCAAAAGGAAAAAACCCAAAACCACACAAGGTGGTTGCTGACCCATGAGATTTTCTCTGATTTCTGTCCAATAGACGAGCTACCCATTCAACATTGTCTGTGTTCGGTTCGTGTCTGTTCGAACACAAACCGAACCAAATGAAAAGTACAACAACGTACCAACTTCACCACTGAATCACCAAATATTCTGCGTTCAGGTGTGAAAATCACCTTAGGAGGGAGGGGCAGTTTGCACGGGAGAGAGGAAAGTGGTGGTGTGTCGTACAGAGGAATACAGAGGATTTCAAGCGGCTCGCTCCAAACCATAATGTTAGTGAAGGCACGAGTGGTGGTTTCGGAGCAGATTTCAATTGGCAGCTCAGGCATGGCACTGAAATGCGGCACCGAAATCTGCATTGCAATTTGGTCTGCCATAGGTACCGGTCATAAAGGAACCGGTGCCATAGTCGTACCGGGTTTTGGGACCCAAACTTGCAGCCTGCAGCATCTGTGTCCGATGGCTGCCATTTTGTCGTGGCCTCCCAGAAGGCTCGGAGACACTAATGTCATATAATGGAGCCATCACTGGGCTACGTGTGCTCTTCTACCTCCAGCGTCCTTCATTTTGCTGAAGGTCAACAGAATATAAACCGTGGCTCTTTGGTGAGACAGACGTTGGCCCTGACTGCAGGTCATTAAAGCCCTATTGAGTTTCTGCCAAACCTTTGACTCCCCCAATATCTCACCACCGGTCATCTCAGCTGTCTCTTCCATCGGGGCTTATTCTCAGCCCTGGGAGGGATCAGGACTCTGCTATATCCACTGTACACTCATGAGAGAGCCGTCTTAAAATAAATACATAAAATACAGCAGGAATCCCATATCTGTATCTCCAGATCTCATTGACGGGTCTTCAGTGCAGCCAGTTCATCAGTGGTAGAGGATCATCTTTATAGTATAGGTGTCATGGCACTGTACACACCAATCTGTCTCTATGTCTATCTACAGTATATAGTATATAGCTATGTGTCTGTCTGTCTGTCAAGCTATCTATGTGTCTGTCTGTCTGTATGTCTATCTGTCTATCTATATATCTGTCTGTCTATCTGTCTGTCTGTCTGACAGACAGTGTGATAGAATGTAACTTAGATGTCTGAGTGTGGCAAGCAGGCTTTGTGCTTGTAAGTTGGATAATGGGATTCCCATAGCCCCTGACCACCCTGGGTTCGGGGTTCAGCTCACAGACATTAATTGCATGGATTTTTTTTCCCCCACACCTAGTCGTGTGTTAGTACTTACAGTCTCGTAAAGGTTACTCGCTCTCTATCTCTCTGCCTCTCTCTCTTTCTCTCTCTCTCTCTCTCTCTCTCTCTCTCTCTCTCTCTCTCTCTCTCTCTCTCTCGACCAGAGAAAGAAAGAGGGTAAAAGCCCCTGGCTATCAGTCGCTCGACAGACAGGCAGACAGAGAGACAGACAGACAGACTGACAGACAGTCACACAGACAGACAGACAGACAGACAGTCACACAGACAGACAGAAGTGTGTGCCAGGCCAGGCGTGCCTCGGCGTGCCAATCTAGCCCACCGTGGCTCATATGAAATGGGTGGTTTACTGGTGGGCTTACTGTTGTGCTCGTCCGCGAGGCTTTGGCCCACTCCTGTTGGACATGGATCATGAGCTATTGGCAGGACGTTAGCCCAATCAATAAACATAGCGAGACGCGAGCGGTAAGCCTGCCGTTCCAGAAGACGGCGCTCGGAAAACAAACAAACCACCGAGAAAAACCTTGGCGTTTATACATTCGCCCTCCCCCTTCCCTTCCCTCTCCTCCTCCTCTTCCTCCTCCTCCTCCTCCACCATCACACACACACACACACACACACACACACACACACACACACACATTGCCCCCAACACCCAACAGCTGTTTTTCCCCCCGTTCTGTTTTTATCAGTAGACTATGTAATATTTATGGGGCAGGCGGCTCCTCCACCTCCTGCTAAATCAATCTTAAGTGGAGCTAAAACTACAACAACTCCAGGCTCAGGCAGGGTTGTGTTGTTCAGGACCTGGACAGCTCCCGTCTCAGGTCTGCATGCCTTGTGCAAAGTCAGAGCTCAGAGAGACAAACACAGCCATAGTCTCTCACTCACTCACACACTCTCTCACTCCCCTTCTTTCTCTCCCCTCTCTCTCTCTCTCTCTCTCTCTCTCTCTCTCCCTCGCTCACAAATGGAGAGAGGAGGAGAGGAGAGAGCTGAAAACAGTTTAGCACGATTACTAGACATGAATAGATGTCATGAGTTGAATACATCCCTGTGTGAATTTAAATGTGTGTGTGTGTGTGTGTGTGTGTGTGTGTGTGTGTCTGTCTGTGTGTGTCTGTGTGTGCATGTCTGTACATTTGAGTGAAAGAGTATGTCTGTGTAGCTGAGCGTATTGGCTGCTTGCTGACTTCGAGAACACACTGGCGTGCTTGAGGAGCCCAGGGGTTGCAATGCAAGCGGACACAAGGGGCTGTTTCACAGGCTTCAAAAACAAGCAGCCAGGGAGGGAGATGGAAAGAGAGGGATAGAGAGAGAGAGAGAGAGAGAGAGAGAGAGAGACATCAAGAGAGAGGGACTTGATAAAGGGGGAAGAGATGAATAAGTGGGGGATTAATTATCTCTCTCTCTCTCTCTCTCTCCAGTAGGTACTAGGTACACAGAGAGCTGTCTAAACGTCGATGGCGTTCGATGTTGAGTCTGACCCCATATTTCTCCGGCTGACATTCTAACGCCCCTGGTGTGCTCCTCATACGGTGGTCTCAGAGTGTGTGTTTGTGATGGCCAACGTACGGGCGCGCGCCACCAGGAGAATTAAAGCCCCCGTCGCCGCCGACCGAGTATTATTTAATTATAAATCATCTCTTTGATGCGTTGCTCAAATCGAATATAATAATATACGATTGAATATGAAAGTACACGTTGTGTTGTGAAACCAGGTTAGAAGATAGGAATCACTCTGATCCCTGTCAAATGCCGTTGGGCTGCTATCTATAGAGAAGAAAAAATAAATAAAGACATAACATCACAGTAAATGGATTATCTTTTGAGAGGCTGACAAATGTGTCTGAAAAACATTCATTTATATGCAGAAATGTTGTCTAGGTGGCATAACAGAGCTTAGGATCGCATTCCTTACCTTTCCCTTCAGTGTCCCACCTTTTCTTCTGCTTGTCTTTGCTCTGTGTATGTTTGTGTGTGTGTGTGTGTGTGTGTGTGTGTGTGTGTGTGTGTGTGTGTGTGTGTGTGTGTGTGTGTGTGTGTGTGTGTGTGTGAGAGCCCTAGCCTCGGCATTGCTCTGATGTTAAATCACTTCTGTCCGTGGCTGTTCAGACATTTGCACGTCTCTTTCATTCGCCCGGTGTCCGTTTGCTATATATAGGCCGCGCGGCCGTAGCACCGTTCAAAAGAGACGGAGGATCCCCGCCTTTAATTCAGCTCACTTATCATATGCTTTTATTTGATTAGTCTTGCACGTTTCTCCATTAAACAAAACAAGACGGAGAGCCCCCACCGCCCACCACTAAGCTGCTTGGAGACTGTCTCGCCATCGACAGCCATCGCAGCAGAATTATCTCAGCTGCCAATGATGCAAGACACTGTGAACCTAGAGAAGTGTCACCAGAGCCCACAAGAGCTGTTGTCATTTAGTGTAGAAATCCTTCTTTAGAAAGCCGTTAGAAAAAAAAAATGTGAATGCAGCGCAACACGATTAACCTTGAACACTGTTCATGTGATGTGTAATTTACATTTTAAAGGGAACTTGAGGCGTGGGCGCCTTGTGGCTCTTGTAATCTACACATTAATTAAGAGAGACACATTTATACTCGGTGTACTGTGTTCTATTGAGGAACTTGATGATAAACATAACTAGCAGAACTAAAAGAGGTTCAAGGTGGAAAAAAATGGTTCAAAATCTCTGAAATGCCAGGCGGAACAAAATCCAAACCGCAACAACACCTTTCTGAGTCATCGCCACCACCGCCCAACCCATTTATCCTTGGGTGAGACCCAGTCACCCGTACGTTTGTTTGAAGACAGGGGGAACAGTTGGAGCGTTTAGCCCGGCCGCCGTCACCCCTCCGCCCTTGACTTCTTGCGGTGAACTCGCCCTGCCCGCCACATCATCCCCGCACTGCTGCGCACCGACACACCGGGATGACACGCTACATGTCCCCAGACTCCCCAGGATGAAGGGTGGGTGGTTAGAGGGGGACGGTGGCGGCGGTGGGGAGTGGTGTGGTGTGGTGTGGTCTGGTGCGGTGGGTGGGTCATCATTTATCCTCTAGCTTGTGCACCGCCCCCTTTTTTTGTTTAATTTCCCTACACCTTGTTTTCTGTCAGCAGATGATGCATAATAGGCGGGATTCGTTTAGAGGGTTTTTTGGTTCCCCCGTGTGACACGTCACACGTCCTGACAGATAAAGATACGCTGGCATTACCTTCCCCTCCTCACCACTCCCCTCCTCGACGTCTGTGACAGGTTAATTCTTTGAGCGTTGTAAATACAGAGACAAATGAATTATGCATGTGGAGACATAAAAAGAAGCAAGCAATGTGTTTTTGTGGTCACAGTAGACCAATATTTTCTTGCGCAGCTCTGTGGATGACTGCAGGTTTGTCGTCTATAACGTATCCATTCTGTCAAACTTGACTGTTCCGCGGTGGGAATTTCTTTTTCAGAAATGCTTGAAATGCTTGAAATGCTTGAAATGCTTGAAATGCCGATTTCGAGTGATTTCCCAATTGGCGTAAGTGTGCCTATTGCTTATCTAATTGCACTCAACATGGCAATGCAAATTTGTTTTGAAGTAAGGATACATATTTTGTGGAATTATTTACAATTTTACTCATATGGTCAATATTAAGTCAGTACAAATAACTTGAGGACACCATGAAATAAATATTGATATTAATATAGTTCTCACAGTATTGTTAGCCCGGTTCCATAAGCTTTTTCTTTATACGAGATAAAATGAAGCATTTTTTTTTATAAATTGTAATGAACAAAGCATCTCAATGGTATTCACCATGACAAGTGACAGACATTTTTCCAACGGCCCACCCCACAATGAGGCCGATTGAACTGTAATAGTCGTGACTCTTGTGGAATTTTATAATTTATCCAAGTCACGCAGGCCTTTGGTGAAGTCGTGCGACGACGATGAGACATACCAGAACGCTACGTCTTCAATGGCACAATAAAACCCATTCATCTTTTATGAGCCACTCTCACTGTTTTGTCTCGCAACTCCAGTGCGCCGGGAACAATTTGTGATGTCATAGCGGCCTGTGGCTTTCAGGCCCAAATGAGACGGCAGCGCTTAGAGAGCAACAGTAATTCAGAGCTTTGTTGAAGCTGACACCGATGACGGCACCTAAGCGATAGTCTAATGATTCCATTTAGCAAACGTTTTGGCGCGGGGCTCTTTGCTTTTGACTTGGGGCAGAAGCCTGGGCGAGTATTCGTGGCGTGTAAATCTCCTCATATCTCTGGGTGAGCTGTGTTGCTTTTCCCTGGAGTTATAAGAAAAGGGGACTATTGCTCTGTGAGGAAAAAAAAATGAATTCACTGACCGATTCATTCCATCCATGTGAGAATCAAATCCTGAGAAGTAAGTGTCTGCATCCAGTCATATTATTACAGCATTATTCAGAAAACAAAACATTTCAATTCCTCAACTGTTTTGGCACGCTGACTCAGTGTTTGGCTACCAATTAAACGTATGTTTCCCTTATTTATATACTGTATATATATAATATATATTTATATTTAAATACATATTACACCTGTGTTACATAAGAAGTCAACACACTCAAATGCTAAAGGTTTAATGTTCAGCCAGATAACCTTATCTATGGTGTCCATTATGCTCAGGCAAACAAAAAACAAAAACAAAAAGGTCATTAAACCTCAGTCACCGTGTAACCAGATCCTCGCTTGAGTGAGTGAGAGAAAGAAAGGTGAACAGAAACAGAGAAAGAAAGTAAAAACAAACAAAAAAAAGAGAGAAAGAAGAGTGGAAAAGACAGGGAACATCACACAAAGAAAGAAGGATGTCAAGTGACATAGCGAGAAGGGAGGGCGGTGGAGACGCCTAAAAGAGAGTAGCAGGCAGGAAGGGTTGAGTAGGAGAGGACGGCGGTGGACGGAGAGAAAGGAATGTTGCCTTTCAAACACGCCGCGACTCATTTTTATCATGAAAGGATGACATTTCAGCGATGCTTCATCCCCGACTTTGGCATTTCAAATTAATAAAAAGCCCCTAATAACGAGGCAGATGAGCTGAATCACTGAGCCAGCACCACACAGGGATTTTTTTTTCTCCACGCTATCCACTCCCCCATCTACCCACCCACCCACCAATCTGTGTGTCCTATTTTCTATGAAACCCTGAGCCGTGACACCCCCCCCCCCACACCCCCCCCCCCTCCTCTCCTGAATTTGCTTGAGAATGGTTGGATACCGCATTCTCCGGCCTCCAATATTAACAGCCCTTATTGGCACACCATTAATTAGTTCCAAAGTGGCTTATAAGCAACATACATTCTGCTCCCCCCCCCCGGCCCCCCAACCACAACCATTAATATTCAGCTGACAAATTTACTTTTCATTTTTAACACCTTGAATATAAATTATGCAGTAGAATATAGTAAAATACTTATAGTAACTCGCAAACACGGTCTGTGACAGGCATAACGTTGCAGTGGCTTTCTCCAATGCCAGAGTCGTTTTAAATATTCGACCATTATAAAAGTGCACGTAAACAACTGGTGCGCCTTTGATGAAGGTGAATGAGAAGAATTTCTTCTTCGTGGGTAAGGTGGCCTTGTTCCTTGCGACATTCCCTACATCTTCCTGTCCTTTGCAGAGCAGTAACAAGCTGCCTAAGCACCAATTACGAAGATCCACTCCTACAGCCGTGTTCAGCTGGGTCTTCACGAGTACATCACCACTATTGTCTTCCTAGTATAGTATAGTATACCTCATTTCCAAATGGAAGCCCAATTGTGTATTTTTGTTTCATTTAACAATGCAAGATTCCGACTGTCTTAGTCACGTTAGTAACTTTGAGCCCTACATTCTTTCACACTCATACATTGATTCACTACCTTAACACAAACACCTCCGCAGACCCGATACGATTGTGTTCTGTGCTCGTAGCGGCACAGTTACAGTTCTGTACTCAAAGGGACCTCACCAATTGTTCTGTTTGAACAGAATCACAAGAGATGCCCTTTCCAATTCATTTGATCCTGGGCTCGTGTTGCTTTAAAACACAATCCCCAACTTCCATTAATATTAAGGATGTGCTTGTGACAGGAGACATCTCAATCTCAGGTGGAGAGGCCCCTCCCCCAAGGGACGCAATGAAATACCAAGCACCAAAATGAGGGACGCACCATAAAGACGCTCTCATTATGGCAACGTGTAAAGCTGTCAGTTGAAGCTTAACAGAAACACGCTTCCCATCCCTCAACCCTTCGACACACGCATGTACGTGGCCGTGTGTGCGCACGCACAGACACACATGCAGCATAAGCACTATCCGTTGACTGCTCACACAGCAGTAGAGCAGTGTTAAATTTTGAGCCCAGCGGGACTCCGCCGCACGGGACAGATAATGTGGCCAGGTGTTAATTAATGTGGAGCGCGCTCTGGCTCATCTGCCGACGTCCTGTGAATCCAAATGGAGTCTGCGAGCAGGAAACACGCGCGCTGTTGATTTGCAAAGGCAACGAGATGCCGCCTCAAAAGGCCAGATCCGCTGCACCGCGGAGCCTCAAAGGGACAGGCTTGGCCAGGGCTTTGTTCTGGAGGGTGGGGCCTGCTTGGCACGGGGCGGTGGTAGGTGGGGGGGAGGAATGGCGGCGGTGTGAACGCCAGGGCACGTTTTGTTTTCCTGTTGAGCCGATGTCTGAGCCACTCACAATCACATTTCTAAATTACAAATTACACAGCGCAGTGGCGCCCAGCAGTCTACTACTTGCTTCCATCCTCCTGGCTTCTGATTTCTTCTGATGTGATTTCTTTCAAATGTGTTGTGATGACGGCGGCGGTCATCACAACATCACGACCCTCGCATATATGACAATGTCAATGTTTTTCATTTGTTCCCATTTGTTTCTCCTTTAAACGTCGTCTGTACCAAGTAGGGCTGGGTATGCTAAAACGATTGCTAGTACATTTTAATACGGTACTGGCATTCAAGCGGTGAAACAGCTTTTTCAAATTTAGAGCAAAAACAACTGCATTCATTTATTTTAAAACAAAAATACATGGAATAATATATTGTTAAATAAATTATTTAAAAAAAGTAAACTACAATAATTTAAGAGTAAATAACAGTTACAATATTTCTGCATTGTGGGTTGAATGTACACTTTTGGCACAAACTGAAAATAATAAACAACCACAACGCGCTTTGTCAGGTGCTCATACTTTCCTATTATTTAAGAACACCAAAGCCACCAAGAGGAAAAAACCCAAACTGCACAAGAGTGGTTGCTGACCCTCATTATTGTCCACAACAAGGAAGAGTTGGGAGATTTTCTCTTGGATTTCTGTCCAATAGACGAGCCACCATTCACCATTGTCTGTGTTCGCGTTCGGTCTGTTCGAACACCAAACCGAACCAAAGGAAAAGTTACCAACAACGTACCAACTTCACCACTGAATCACCAAATATTTCGTGCATTCAGGGTGAAAATCACCTTAGGGGGGGGGCAGTTTTGCACCGGAGAGAGGAAAGTGGTGGTGCTGTCGGTACAGAGGAATACAGAGGATTTTCAAGCGGCTCCGCTCCAAACAATAATGTTAGTGGAAGGCACGAGTGGTGGTTCGGAGCAGATTTCCAATTGGCAGCTCAGGCCATGGCACTGGAGATGCCAGGCACCGAAATCTGCATTGCAATTTGGTCTGCTGTAGGGTACCGGTCATAAAGGAACCGGTGCCATAGTCGTACCGGGTTTTGGACCCAAACTTGCAGCCTGCAGCATCTGTGTCCGATGGCTGCCATTTTGTCGTGGCCTCCCAGAAGGCTCGGAGACACTAATGTCATATAATGGAGCCATCACTGGGCTACGTGTGCTCTTCTACCTCCAGCGTCCTTCATTTTGCTGAAGGTCAACAGAATATAAACCGTGGCTCTTTGGTGAGACAGACGTTGGCCCTGACTGCAGGTCATTAAAGCCCTATTGAGTTTCTGCCAAACCTTTGACTCCCCCAATATCTCACCACCGGTCATCTCAGCTGTCTCTTCCATCGGGGCTTATTCTCAGCCCTGGGAGGGATCAGGACTCTGCTATATCCACTGTACACTCATGAGAGAGCCGTCTTAAAATAAATACATAAAATACAGCAGGAATCCCATATCTGTATCTCCAGATCTCATTGACTGGTCTTCAGTGCAGCCAGTTCATCAGTGGTAGAGGATCATCTTTATAGTATAGGTGTCATGGCACTGTACACACCAATCTGTCTCTATGTCTATCTACAGTATATAGTATATAGCTATATAGATATCTGTCTGTCTGTCTATCATTTCTGTCGATCTATATATATATATATATATGTCTGTCTGTCGGTCTATATAAGCTCTCAATGTATTTATGGATATCTTTCTGATCTATCTAGGCCTCTATTTATGACTTCTGCCGATGCATTATCATCAACAATTATGGATGACCATTTGTTTTGCTGAGCAGTAGAACTTCCTAGGCCCTCACTTCTTCCTGCCAAAAACTCTCGGTGGATGCGTCGGCGGGAGCAGCCCTCCGGTGCCACGTGACATCACTGACCGGTCCGCCATGTTCTTCCTGTGAATGAGGAGGTGTGACAAGAGCAGGGTGGGGGTCAGCGGAGGAGCGGCGGGTGGCATGTATCAGGTTGGAAAGGTGTAAGGCTGAGCAGGTTGACGGGCTGATTAATCCAGCAACACCTCCGCTCCGCCAGGAGTCACCGGTCCTGCCGCAAGGCGCCCAGAGCCACAGCCCGGCCTACCTGAGGCAGTGGTGGAAATTATTTGAGGTGGAAGAGGAGACCGGGAGCTCTGATACACACAAAAAAGCATTTCTTTGTTCGATTATTTTTTGCTATATTTTTTCCGAGGCGAATCTAAAATAGGTGGCGGTAACTACACTTCTTATCATTAGGTACAGGTAACTTAAGAAAGATTAAGTGTGCTGCCCAAATCAATTCATATGATTTTAAAATAGCTACAGGCCACAGCTAAAGGATAATGAGTTTGCAGGCTCTGCTTAATAAATCCTTATATGACAAGGTATTGAACTACAACTACAAAAATACAACATACAAAGCACGTCTAATAAACCTGCACTCTTC